>NJDC01058206.1:205934-220196 GCA_002245475.1 Calephelis virginiensis | reverse complement strand
ATCCCCAAAAAATAATGTAATCGAAAGTTATCTCCTCCGCCATTTTTTTACATATTTTTATACGGTATACTCACGATCTCTTGACGACGTGAGTATCCCGTGTAAAAATTATTAAAAAAATGTTAATAATACGTGACGATTTAAGTTAAACATCTTATCTCCTATACAAACCCATCGACTAAACGAAATAATCTAGCGAATTACACTTGTGGATTTCTCAAAATACTGGCACAGTCTGTCAAGCTAGATTAAGACCTCTTTATCTACACCGAAAAGAAGGAGGTCGTTTCGATTGTATGTTTTTGTATTTGTTTTTGAATGTTTGTTAGGTACGCGATTACTCAGCCAATCCGTTATTTAATCTAAGTAGATATAACAAAACTAAGTCAGTACATGAAACAATTTTAAAAACAATGCTACGTATAGTATGAAAGATACATAAACTAAAACGAGGGTTATTGAATTTTTTTGTCGGATTGTCTGATCACTTTTCATGTAAAAACTACTGAACGATTGATACCCAATTAGTATTATGAAATTAGTATTACACTAGCAGACCCAGCCACAAAAGCTGAATTTTTTGTTATATTCTAAAGTAGTGTCAGATGATACACAAACAATTTGCAATGAAATAATATTGCGACTATAAATTAACATGTAAGCTAGGATAGCTAATCTAGGATAAGCTAGGATGGTAATTTTTTTGGTCATATATTGAGATGTAAGCTATCTTTCAAGTTGGATTAAACTGTTAACGGTGTGCAAATTTGAATAAAATCGACTAAGTAGTTTAGGAGGTCACCGCGGACAAACAAAGCAAACGTGACGCTTAATTTATATATAATAGCTGCCTGTTCCGGCTTCGCTCGGATGGTAATTTTATGATCACAAATTGAGATGAAAGCTATCCTATCTTTCAAGTTGTTTTAAACTGCACACGGTGTGCAAATTTGATTGCAAATCGCATAAGTAGTTTAGAATCCCATCGCGGACAAACAATTTATATATATTAAGATGAACAAGTATCACATAGATTGACAACACATTGACAACCCTAGTAGAAATCCTAAATCGTTACAAGAATGACAATGCCTTAATCCTTCTAGAAATTTAATACATATCAATAGAAAGCGTTTCTATTGAAGCAACTACTTGAATATCCAGTGAACCTTTCCCTTATTTATGTAGAGAAAGTTACATTGCACTGGCCATATCTATTTGGAACTGCTCGATTTAACGTGGTAAAAGGCATTGAGAGTGTTAGCCATTATCTACGATGGTTTTATTTGGCGCATTTCAAGTTCAACATTTTAGATCTTTTTTTTCGATTTAGATATTAAAACGTTTGATAAAAAAAATATCAACGGGTTGCACTCCGGGAGTGCCGGCAGAAGTGAATTGAAGCGTGAATATTAAAGTTGTGCATTTTTTTAATATTTTGGAAATGTTGTAATAATTCGGCACAAATTGCTCTAAAGTTTATATATGTATTATCTATCATTTATGTGGTTAAATACAATATTAATTTAACTTACTTTGTTCGAGACAAAAAATCGCGCAAATTGCAAGCACGTCGCGAGATCCTTAGACTAGCGACGTCCGGCGAAACGAAAATCACATAGAAATCCAGCGACATCATACAGTGGTTTTACGCTCCCTCTGTCTTACGAGTTTTCGATCAGGTCACACATATTGACGCTAGTTTATCATTTTTACCAATCAAAAAATTTTACAACGCCGCTAAAGTTTTCAAAAATATAAATTTCCAAAAAAATATACCGGTCATACAACTTAAAGAAAAGCAAAACAATCCAAGCATGCAATACTTGCAAAAAACATCCATAGTGTGTATAAAAAATGTGACGCTCACTGAGTAACACAAAAATGACTAGATGAATTCGGCTAATTATCTATAGAAAACGAAATACGCAGTACGAAGTTCGCCGATTCAGTTGGTACAAAACAAGGTAATCATGATGACTATATACGAGGGTGAATCCAAAAGTTCTAAGCCCGACCAAGAAAATGAAAGAAAAGTGGGTCTAAATTTATTTTTATTTTTCGACATAGTCTCCATCTAGCTCAACACACTTCTTCCACCTGACCTGCAACTTGTTTATCCCCTCGAAAAAAACAGATTCCGTAAGGTCGGCGAAATAGTCGTTTACTGGGACTATCACCTCATATTTGGTCGAAAATTTAGAGCCACCTAAGTGTTTTTTTTAAATTAGGAAATAAATGGTAATCCGAGGGGGCTAAATCCGGCGAATAAGGTGGGTGGGGCAGCAATTCGTAGCCACAATCATGGATTACAGACACTGTTTCAACCGAAGTGTGAACACGTGCATTGTCTTGATGAAACAAAACTTTCTTACGCAACATTCCCGGCCTTTTTTCTTTTATTTCTTCCCGGAGTCTTCGTAAAAGGTTACAATAATAACTAGAATTTATCGTTTGACCTTTCGGTAAATAATCTACAAAAATAATGCCCTTCTAATCCCAAAAAACAGAAGCCATGACTTTGTTAGTCGACAAAACGACCTTAGCCTTTCTCGGTGTAGGAGAGTCTGATCTTTTCCACTGTTTGGATTGTTGCTTTGATTCAGGAGTATGGTGGTGAACCCAGCTTTCATCCATGGTAACAAATCTAGACAAAAAGTCCTCGGGATCAGTCTCAAAAAGTTCCAAGCAGTCTCGCGAAATTGTGTATCGAACTCGTTTTTGTTTAGCTGAAAGCAACCTCGAGACCCAGCGAGCAGAAACCTTATCGAACCCCAACTCTTCCGTTATTATGTGTTGCACCCGGCCATAACTAATGTTTGTTATCTCAGCTATCTTACCAATGGTCCAACGTCGGTCACCCAGTACGAGATCACAAATTTTATCGATGTTTACTTTCGTGGTAGAGGATAAAGACCTTCCACTCCTAGGATCATCTTTAATGCTCTCACGACCGCGCTTAAACTCAGCTACCCACTTCTTGACACTGGAATACGATGGAGCAGACTCCCCCAAAGTGCTCACCATATCTTGATGGATGTCTTTTGGTGATAGGCCTTTTTTATTGAGGTACTTAATGACTGCACGGTGTTCAATTTTCTCCATTATTGAAAATTGCGTCAGATTGCTTCAAACAAATAATCACAGAAAATTTAAATTGTGCAGTATCGGAATGAAACTGCGCACAATAAATCAATATGACACATACTAACAAATGACGGTAGATTTTAAAAAGATGTCATAGCTCCGTGTAGGTTAGGCCACGAACTTTGGATCCACCCTCGTACGAAAGTGAAAACTTAAAACTTTGAAACAACTCTTTCGTTGTAATGTCACATCTCGCAATACTTCTTAATGATAAATGACTAATAACGTGAGCAATTTGTAGGCTAAACTCGGGACATTGGTGTTTTCTGTCTTTGTTCGTCAATTATCAGGTTTTCGTCACTTACAAGTTTAAAAAATATCGTCACGTAGCAGGTTTAAAATACGTAATATGTTATAATAATATACGAGTACATATTTAATTGGAAAACTATGAAAAAAATCACAAATATGTATATTTTTTCTGAAGCATTGCGGGATATATACAGAGAACACATAACATGAAACACTTGCGCTGCAAGCATAGGGTAGATAGATACTATTAAGATAAGTCAATTTTTAATCAAATTTTCACATAATTTACAAAAAACGGGACCTTTTTGCATACAAAAGATAACTTTGTAGAGAACAGGACAAAAAATCGAAAAACAAACCGTCTCGTTTAAAAAGGGACGTATAGTCACATTAGTAATGAGCCACAATGGAAACGCTCATTCATAACTTTTCACCACAACACGGCAAAAGAAATCGACTCCAAAAAAAAACAATTGTCACAACGATAAAAATAACACATTGTTAAAAATATCAGCCAACTTCTTATTACGAGTATAAACAAAAATGTTAGTTCTTGTACATGCAAATATGGTCATGTTGAAAGAATGACAGATGAAAGATTGACAAAGACCCGGGGAGACCAAGGTTGACATTCCACGATCAGATCACTCGGATATTATCCGAGGGTGGGTGGTGTCAAGAGTAACCGAAACCGGCGTGTTTATATAAAAAGGGTAATGAATGTGTTTGTCAGGATTGTGAGGTCTGGCACTCGATACTCTCTGCCTACCCCGTAAGGGACTTGGCGTGAAGATATGTATGTATGTTCGTTTTAGAGGAAGGCTTAATTTAAGATAGTTACCCTTCAAACTCGAAAAAATACAATTACGGACATGGATAATGACGTAGTGGGAAATTCCTTTTTAAGTACGTTGCAAGCTCAGATCAATAAAGCACTATATTGGTCTGACGTTGCAAGTAAACATCGTGATCTTCAAGAGACCAGTGATGTATTTATTGAGAAAAATACCACCATACACCTCTCACTACCGGTCCTGGCAGTGGAAAAACCACAGACTAAAAATGCAAATCACGTAACATCTCTTGGTAAACAACATGGTAATATAATGTCAGACGTTCCAGTATTGTTGGTTTATAACCGCAACATTTATATGGGCACTCGTTTGTGGTCCAATCAGACGTTTGAATTTGACTGTTTTTTTTAATTATGAAATTGACGTTAGCATCTGCCATTAGTCAAGTTTAATTTTGCATAAAATTACCAGATTTATTAAAATCCGGCTTAATTAACTCAAAATTATTCATAACTCGTCATAAAAAGTAATGTTAGGGTTTTGAGTGAAACGGTGGCCTCCTTAGGTACTAAAGCTCATTTATTGAGATTTGGCTAAAACGAGGAAATACACGATACACTAATTTCTTCATAAATATTTCACTTTTGCAAAAAAAAACTGTGACCATCTTTCCCGTTGAAACCTATCAATTTGACTGTTGTTGATACATGTTTTTTAAACAACATAGGTCTAGATTTACGCCATTCGGATAGTGTCGCGGTCTAGAGACTATGAAAAGAGGAAAACGACTAGCCTGGCACGGCATGTGATGAGAAGAGAGGAAAGTAGTGTTACAAAACTGCTAAGCTAACCTGGACTACTGACCTAACCGCTAGTAGAAACGAATGGAAAAACATACTGACCCCAGATGATGAATGGGATAAGCGAAACCGGTAGCCTATTTATAAAATAATAAATTATAAGTGATACGTAAAACAGTACAAGTGTTTCTTCATTTAAAAATATGAATATATGGAAATTTTACCAAGCGCCGACGATGGAAAATATCAAATATAAAGCAGGATTTCTCAAACTGTCGGCTCCACCGACCCGTGTTAAATTTTTCAGGTGACAACGAACCCCTTAACTAACTAATTAAATCCCCCCCCAAGGAAACAAAAAATTTGACTATTGAAGAATGTTATGTTTTTTAATAAAAGGTAGCAATAAAGTGTCAAAGAAATATATTTTTTACATTAATAACCATTAAATAAATTTTGTCGCGAACCCTGCCGTCGACTGGCGAACCCTTAGGGTTTCACGTATCCCATTTTTCAAAACCCTGCCTTACGGTATAGAGTTTGGCGAATGATGAAATTATCTTTTAAACTTCGGTTTAATATCAAAATTGTGTTAAAACAATTCAACACGTGGATACCGGTAAATAACAGGGTCAACGAACACCCAAACGTGAATTGAACAAAAGGATCTCTTGAATTTTAATGAAATGTTTTAGTTATCTGTAGTTTTTATACTATTACTATATACTATACGATACTAACTGAGCAGACGTTGTCCTGTCCTAATTAAGAATAATGACTGGGGAAATAGGGATTAATTTTATCAAGGTACTCTTTTATGCGAAGAAAATCATATAATATTATCAGTACCCTGCGGCTTTGATTTGCATTGAAGTTTTACCCACTTCCAGGACAACCACATGGGCTATAAGTATA
Organism: Calephelis virginiensis; assembly: GCA_002245475.1. Taxonomy (NCBI): domain Eukaryota; kingdom Metazoa; phylum Arthropoda; class Insecta; order Lepidoptera; family Riodinidae; genus Calephelis; species Calephelis virginiensis. The sequence continues at coordinate 214,288 of NJDC01058206.1, read as the reverse complement.
GAATAAATAGCTAGTGATTCACCAACTCAACAGAAGAGACTGGACACGCGTGTGTCCAGTTGGTAAACTTACATCATTATCACATATTATGTCGTCATTTGGACACGTCAACGCTATTACGCATGTTCACGTGGTTAAATTTAAATAAAATCAATTTAATGTTTTCACTAACAGGATACTTGCTCGCATTTCAATCGAATTCATGACATAGTACAATCAAGCTAATTAATGTTTTGTGTTGCAAAATGGTACCTATTCTGATGTTTTATTTATTAAAAGTAACACTTCCAGTACAATAAAGTACATCTCAGTTTATTTAGAAAGATGTGCGAACTTATTTTTAAATATATCAATCAGGATCATTCAAATTTGGGTGGGAGAATTATGATTAACATTATTCAAAATGTTTATGTAATATCTATCACATGTGTGCCAAGTGTGAATTTTGAAATGATTTACTTTACTATCGCCTTTACGTTAAGTGGCCTAAATGTATGGAGCTATTGACAGCGCCTCTAGCGAAAATTCGAAACAACTACATTATTCCATACATTTGAATCGTCTAAACGCAAACACGATAGTAAATTCGTGCGAAACTCACACTCAGCACACTGCACCTTTTTAGATCTGTAACTACTCGATGTCGAACGATTAAACTCCGTGTTTAAACTTTATTGCAACTACATTTCGCAAACCAGCAGTCTTTGCTATTTTGTATAGAAACGTAGTGTACCTTCCAAAGTTAAACTATCATTGCCTTAACCTTGAAAAAAAAAAGATTAGTTAAGTTAAATTAAAGAAGTGCTCAATTAACTTTTCTGTGATATTGGAAACGACAATTTCAAATTAATATATATTATGTTCATTTAATTTATTTTTACAAATTAAAAAAAAATCGCCCTCCACGCAGGATTTAAACGTGTACCTTTTCGTCTTAAGCCAAGTTATTATCTAACCATTTTAGCTACTGAGGATTGAAAACCGGTGGCGAAATTTTTAATTCCCTTCTTTACCGTTTACGCGGTACGTCTATGTCTGCTATGTCTCATTTAGTTTATATTGTATATTTTCACTCCTGATACATTTAGTCATAACTTGTATTTATTGTAAAAAAATTGAATGTGTCCAGTTATTGATGACATGAAAGTAATTTTATTTAAATTTACCCGCGTGGGCACGCATAAAAATGTTGATGTGTCCACATGACGACATAATACGCGGTAATAGTTTTAAGTTTCACCACCTGGACACACGTGTGTCCAGTCTCTTGTGTCGAGTTGATGAATTGCCCAAATTAGCTTATGTTTTAGCTGTACACATATGGGACTAAAAAGGCCTATTCGATAACAGGCTCGTAGTAAACAACGACCACTGATATTCAAGGAGGAGCCGCGTTGATAAAAGTAAGTGAAAATGTGAATATAGAAAATTCTGATCTCATGGTGACCAAGATAAGGAGGACATATAATACGTCACCCATACACTAAATTTACTGAATACCTGAAGAAAAGGGGTGTAATAAAAACAAGTACGAGAATACGATAAAAATCGAGTACGCGTACGCGACGAAGTTATGATGATAGTTTGGTGTAATACGAGTCTTCGCCAGAATTTATTGTAAAATAGTGTTTGCGTTTGGACTATTCAAATCACAAATGTACATATATACTTATTTAGTCAGTTCAATCCCCGAGAGCAATAAAACTAATAGAAAAAAAATTGTGTATTTTAAATTTTCTAATAAAAATAATATTGCCCGGAATTAGATGTGGGCCCGGTCGGCGATATGCTTGCCAAATAGCATATTGTGGGACTGTGTGTGGGACTTAGTGTATTCGGCTAGTAGTGGGTTACCCTGTTTGTGCCAGAGGCACGGATATGGGCGTGAAGATTTTTTTGTTATGGGGCTTGACATTTCCAGCAATGGACGGAGATGACTGATGATAAAACATTAGCAAAACACCCGTCAGATAGCAAATGAACTGTGTTCGCGTAGATGTTGAACATCTAGACGAACAAACAACGAATAGATGACAGGGTCAACGAACAGACAAACAGGGACAAAACTAAAGGATGTTACTTGTTTAGCTATTGCGAAACTCGAATACAAGGTTTATGATTTGGTCTGAGAATTTAAAAAAAAACAACTGTTAATGTCAGAAAGGCATAATGGTATGCTGATTCCTCCGTAATATCCACCGTTTATATAAATCACAGATATTAATTAACCGCGAAGTAACTGGTTAATCTACTTTGGTTTGGCAACTGTACTGTGTGGTTTGTAAGGTTGTCTGGCAGATATCGCTCCGAAGCAATAAGACCGCCTTTGTGTAATGTGTGTTTGTGTAACTGAAGTCAAATATTTTATGTGAAACAATAGCGGTAATTTAGTTGCACACTGACTAAACTAATTTTAAGTTATCGCTATCTTCTTTTAACGAATGTAACAGAAAGAGGCAAAACACTTTGTGCTGTCAGATTACACTGTACAAGAAATTTCTACAGACGTTTAAACCATCACTCGGAAAACTTTGATTAAAAACATCACAATTGGACATGTCCAGACTAATCTGACATGTCTAAAATATTCAATCTCTTTCTTTTTTTATGAATTCGAAGAAGATAGCATGCATCTAAAATGAGCTTAGTTTATGAACAACAGAATCACCACCCGTGTCTATTATTGTAAATTATGGTGTATATAGCACTTATATACACCATCATTCATTCATTCATACATTCTGTCCAAAAGTGTCCAAACCAGTCATGATAATGGCAAAGACCAACGGCCGGCGACAGGAAAAGATAAAATGGTGGTACCACGAAGCGAGTCATTTGTCCGCTTCTCTGCCCATTTAAGTTTTCCCCGTGTTTGTCCTGGTCCTCTTTCTAGTATAGACTGTCTGTCCTCTTGCCAGGCTATATTTGATTAATAACTAGCTGTCCCCACAAACCTCGCTCCACCCATACAGTTCGTGTGAGGAAAATTAAACTGTTTTTTCCTTGTTTCCTCGCTGTTGAACAGGATAAAATGTTACCTACCTACCAACTTACCGAAAATCGGTTTAACCGTTCTTGAATTACAAATAGTGTAACTATATTTAAGGTCTTTTCAAATTAGTGCTCGAAATTCTGCCCGGATATTCTGAATATTTAACTGAATCGGTAAAAAATATTTATATATCTAGAATATGTATAGATTTGAATTGAATTAATTAAGGATTATCGAGGTCGAATTTTAGGAATGTTTTATGTTTAGCTAAATTGCTTCGCCCGCGTTCCATATACAAAGTCATTAAACATTGTAGTCTATGCATTATTTTATGTTTAAACTATATTAGTGTAAAGTTTCATATAAATCAGTTCAGTCGTTTCTGCGTGTAAGAGTAACAAACATTCATCCATCGATCCCTCATAATGTTGGCATTTATATGATTATATACTAGCTGTCCGTCTCCTGGCCTCAAACTACCTAACCAACAATTTTCAACCAAATCGATTCAGCCGTTCTTGAGTTATAAATAGTCTAAGGAAATCGTGTATTTTTATATACAGAAGATGAGTATATATAAGTAATTAATGAATCTGTTTGCTCTCGCGCAAAACCATAATCTCTCTCTCTCTCTCTCTCTGCCTCTCTCTCTCTCTGCCTCTCTCTCTCTCTCTGCCTCTCTCTCTCTCTCTCTCTCTCTCTCTCTCTTCTTTCTCTCTTCTTTCTCTTCTGCGCTGCATAGTTTTTGCTTGATTATATTTTTATAATATAGAATTCGAAAGAAATGAAAGAACTAACCTTGTGCAGTCAGATTAGTTTAAAAGCAACAAGTCTACAGACGTTTAGCCAACCTTGGAATAAGTCGATTAAAAGATTTGAAGCCATGCGTTGGTATGTGCAATTTGACGAGACAAAAACTTTTTGTCTCTTTCGTTTTCATTTTATCAAAGGAGGACAGCAATAACTTTAAAATATATTGAACGTAGAGTAGGCACCAAATCGCATACAGATTTCATTTATTTGTGTATAAGTGTGAAATGCTCAATTTTGCAAATTTCAAATCAAAAAATTTATTTTAGAAAAATAAATATCTGGACAACCCACTGGAATACATTTCGCTTTAAAAAAATATGTTTGTGTTATTTGTGCTAGACATACAACATATTACAAATAGAGACATACATTTTTAAATTAATTAATAATTTCTGTCCCTATCGGGAATCGAAATCTAGTCCCGTCAATGGCGTTAAGCGTTTACGATAACCCCGCGATCAACATGACAAGATTACTTGAAAATATTTTGTAACATAAAGTGTATCAGGTATTGTATTAGGTATATAGACTCAAGAAGAGATTTCCATTTAGTCGATACATTTTCATCGAGCACACCGAAAACTCGGCCACGCACAAACCTACCGCAATTACAAAACGCATTCCGCAACCAGAAATCAAAAGTGTTCAATCGCGAACAGCCAAATCGTACCAGTTTCAATAGAATTTCACAATTGGGAAGCACATAACAATTGCACAATTATCGATATGTGATACGGTAACAACACTACGTACAGCCGACCGGCCGCTATAGCACCGAGCGCAACACTGCAACCGACGAACTTCTTTCACTCGAATTACACAAGAGGGGTTACGTAAGCGAACTTTTGCCTCTTCTGGGCTGCAGTTTAGCAATTGTTACCACCGTTTTAGGTATTCGCTACCAATTCACACGAAATACGGCTGGGAAGGTCAATGACAGTAGGCGCTTTTACCGACCTCAAAAAGGAGGTTTACTCACTTAATTGTTTTATTACTAGATGTACCCGCGACTTCGTCCGCGTAGAGTTTACCAAAAATGTTATTAAGTTTGTTTGTTTTTTTTTTTATGGTAAAAGACAGTTAACAAGCACAGCAGTCAACATTTTCTCTCACCCTCTCCTTTTGTTGGTAATAACCCGTTTCGCCTTTGTTCGTCTTTTACGAGCGTCCATACAGGACTGTAGATGGCTTATTCTACACAGAGGAGTTATTTAGTTAATATAGAATATTTCTAAAATATATACGTATATACAGTCATATGCATGTAGTAAGAAGCGGTAATTATAGACATTCAGACGTTTTCAAACATTGCAAACTCACTCCAACGCACTGACCTTTCGTTCTTAGCGTTTTGAAATTTAAATTAACAAAGTCAAAACAAACACCAGATATTTGTTAAGAGTGTAACCTCCAGTAGTAATACAGCTTCACGATGCTTCCTCTGGAAAATAATTATTACAATAAAAAAAACATACAATTGAGAACTTTCTCTACTTTGAAGTTGGTTATAATATGCTGTATTGTTCCAGGATTGTTCATGTGGGAATTTTTTTATTCCCTGTCTGTTACGTACTTGCATTTACACTCCATAAATTAATTAAAAAGTAAAGAAAAGAAAGTATCTTCACATCTATATCTCCGAAGAGGTAGGCAGAGGCACAACCAGGACACCCACGACTAGCCGAAGATACTAAGTCCTATAATGTGATAGGAAGCCTATCGCCAACCGGGCACATATCTAATCCCGAGCAACATTTTTTTATTAGAAAATTAGAAAAACCCTATTTTCTTTTTGTTGAATTGGGATTCGAACCCGGGACCTCATGCAGTCAAGTTCATCAACTGAACCGCTAGACCACAGAGGCGAATAATTCAATATTTACATTGAATATGAAATGACGATTGTTTTTAAAATAATTTAAGCAGAGTAAACTTGCAAAAAACCAACTTGGTTTTGAATAATAATATCTTATGATATCCTTCAAAATGAACACCAAAATTAAGTATATTTTTTGTTTTCCCCAGATTCATCATCAGGTCAATTACATCGGAAGTACGCTCTTTCAAATAAAAAAAGAATTTGTAAAATCGGATCATAAATACCGGAGAAATCGAATAAGGTACATAAAGAATAAGGTTCGAACAAATAAACTCCTCCTGTTTTTGATAAGGCTTCAGGCGTTGGACCGTCTTCGATTTCAATAAGTAAGTCATCTACGAACACAAAAAAACGTACGTTCTTCGATTTCGCCAGGGCTCCATTATCAGATCAGACTTGCTGGCTCTAGAGCTAACCTCGAAAACTCGCTCTCTAAAAAAAATCGGTTGAGAACTGATAGACAAATCGATTAACATTATCTAACATAAAAAAGAGGAGTCGAACAAAATCCTCATTTTTTTCAAAGTCGATTGAAAATAATCGATATTCATAGTTAGGACAGGGCAACGTCTGTCAGCTCAGCTAGTCATAATATAAAATGTTTTATAGTAAAGTTGTAATAAATATAAATAATTACAAGTAGTTTAAATATAACATACACACAAATGAGGTGCATTACGATGGAATAATTCAATCTTTTGTAATTTTATTACACACATATTCCGCAAATAAATAATTTTCATTTTATTTCAATGCATTGAACTCTATCACCTTGAAAAATAATAATATACATAAACATGGTTCTTTTTAATAAATAAGATTTCAAACCTTTAATACTGATGGATTTATTAATTTTAAGGATTTTATAAAATCTTAAGAAACGCGTACACGAGCGAACTATAAATCAGCGTTGCATTTTAAACGCGCAGACGACGAGTGTTTTAGGACGGCACCTCAGCGGTCGAATGGTGCTTAAATGCACGTTAAGAGCATCGCGCATACATACGGCCAAAGGAGTGACAGAGCGAAGAGACGCGCGCTAACGTGCCGTACTTCCAATAACAAGTATTGTACCAACTTGGGAAAAAGTTTCACGGTAATAAAAAAAATAAAGTATCTTCACGATCATATCCTCGAACTGGTTGGCAGAGGGCAGGACACCACGACTAGCTGAACTAAGTTCCACAATTAATCACATTGTGATAGGTGACAAGCCTATCGCCAACCAGGTGCATAACCAATCTCACACAACATTGGTTTTATTAGAAAATTGAGAAAACACAAAAACACGGGAACAGAACCCGGTCCAGATGAAGACAAAACCAACACCAGACCACGACACCAAAGAGGTCATATGATAATGATCACTTAAATTTCGCATATCTAAGTTTCGTTTCTTATTAAAAACAGAATTACTTTTTTTTACTAGAATTAAGTAAAAGCAGTAATTCCCCAACTGAGTTCATTGACTAAAGAAGAGCTCCTGACCAAAAGCGAAATCGTAGCTACTTCAGTCTAAAGCACGTTTGTACGGCTGTGACTGCGCAGTACGTGTAGTAACAGCGCGTTTCACGCTCGCCTCATGAGCGTAGGTTACAAGGGCTCAAGTTTCGTTAAAGCGTGAATACACGAGTCATCTGTGAGTCGTCTGCGCGTTTAAAATACACCGTCTACACACTATACAAAATAACCTGCGTCAGCCATATTAAACTTAAATTTGAAACTCGACGTGTTTTTTTGCCATTTACGTAAAAATATAAACGACTAAACTATTATATCGTCACCAAAATGATATTTTTACGGCTCGTCAAATGTCCAAAAAACAAACTACGTTCTTTCAATTGTGTAACTAAGGTGGGACTAACAGACTTCGAGCTGCTGACACCAACGGCACTAGATCAGTCGTGTTGCGATTGGATTTGACTGCAACCCAAATGCAACAAGCACTCCTTATGCGGGTTTGTGCAGTCGTGTCCAACTGCAACACGGACTGCTCCTATTCTCAACTGCAATGTTACATTATGGTAAGGAAAGGTTTAAAATAGCGTTTGTATAAACATATAATATTAATTACAGTTTTGATTTCATTGGAAAATAAAACGTTTTATGAATTAGTACTTATTAACTCACTTCCGTTAATAGCTTTTTAATTAAAATAACTATTTAAGTTTTATAAAATTTGAAAGTAGTCTTGTGACGCAATTGTTACCTATTTTGAAGTTATACTTAATTTGGCGCATTAGGAACAAATGATGAGGGTAAATTTTTACGATGCGCGCACACCGTCACGAAAAACCGACATGATGAAGTTAGCTATGAAGTTAGCTATAGATAACATTTTAGTTTTTAAAAAGATTTTTATCTTATTACGCCGAAGAAGTATAAATTCTAACGCGTGTACATAAGTAAACACACACTTTTTTTATGGTATTTATTAATATGTGATTTGATTATCTCTTTGATTGATAAATTCTAAAAATATATGAAAAAAATTAAAATATTGCATTGCAACTTCGAGAAATTGCATATCAATAATATTAAGAGTTCATATATCAAGTGTAAGTAAGCAATATAAAAAATCATTAAAAGATTTAAGAACATCTAGCTGACAAAAATGCTTGGAATAACTGTTCAACGTACTACTGTTTAAACAATTACTTACAATAATAT
>NJDC01058206.1:121894-203310 GCA_002245475.1 Calephelis virginiensis | reverse complement strand
TATCTGTGGCCATGAGTGTCGTCGGTGCAACGTGTGGCGCATCCGCTTGTAATGTCGGAAAGTCATGAACAAAGTATAGTTCTGATATTGTGGTCATTAGTACATTTGGCGCCACAGGTGCATCGGAATTCTCGTAGCTTGTTTCTTATTGGTCCGTTTATCGGGAAGTCATGGATAAAGTTGTCTCATTAGCACAACAGGTGGCGCATTAGCAAGTTACTCGTTTCTTATTGGTCCGTTCACCGCGGCCACGTGTATATAAACCCTAGCGCCGCCATATTGCGGCAGACATGCTTTGCGCACGTCTCTCAGTGTTTGGACCACTATCTAGTACGGAGGTCGCCACTAGTAATAATCTCTCCCTGTCATAGGGTGACAAAGAGACACTTCTAGGTCGCGATTGTTAATTCAATTGGGATCTTGGGGCCCAGGATGTGGGTCGTCCGGGGGGTGCATTATTCGGTCGGCACTCATTAAGAGGGTTCGGGGTGGAGCCCCCTTTCCCCTTCGGGGGTTTGGCGTTTGTGTAAGCACGAGCACCGTGACGTGTTTACGTAGTGTTGTCATAGTAGTAGGCTTACTCTAATGTTTAATATGGTTTGTTTAGTAACAAATGGATGTACTCTATAGTTGTTTGTGCGCGATTGTGGTTATGCTTGTTAACAGTATATGAAGTGATTACGTAGTTACTCTATTGTTTATTGTTATGATGAGTTTTACGGTGTGGTTGTACGACTAGGTCAGGTGTTACGCCTTTGTTTTGATATTTCTGAATTATTCACTAACTACCCTCAAGTTGTAAGCTCTCGGCCTATTAGTCCCGGTGGTACCCGTTCGGCCCGCGTTTGTGTGATATCCTCCGACATATATATTAAATAGTTTTCAAACTTCAGTCGAAAAATGAGAATTAAATTAATATTATACTTATCTGATAGCTGTTAAGAGTGACAACGTTATATTATAATTCGTTGTATATCGACTTACCTGAAACAAAAAAAATATGTTAATATTTACTTAAATCGTGTCTATGGTCTTGTTTCCAGTAGTACAATCGTGACGTTGACTACATCAGATCCCGTGTTCGATATCCGTTTAAGTTATAATGCCAGACACACACACGCACGCACGCACGCACACACATACACACACACACACACACACACACACACACACACACGCAACTCTTACTTGACGGCAAGAGCTTAACAAATAGTAGGGGAGCCCAAGAGGGGATTTTTGGACTAACTCATGCACGTCAGATTAAGGTATGGGAAATACCCTGTACCATTGTTGAACACCTCCATTATGTATCAAATCTCTACATAGAGACGCGCATGTAGGGTTGTCTGTCTAATTTTTTTGGCTTGAAAATAAAGTACGGCGGGCTTATTACATGCCAATAAGTCTATGTCTGAATTTTTTGATGATTTGAACAAGATGTAAGGGAGTAGGAGGTTCAGAAACTTTCAAAAACGAAGTCATATGTGTTAATTGCCTATTACAGCAATCTGTCTGATTGACATATTTCTGTCATCGGAGACACATTAGGGATATATATTATTAATATTTGATGAGTTCGGCTATGATCAAGTGACTGAAATTGCTATTTTAGCTTCTAGACACTTAACGCACCGCTAAAAAGAAAAACCTTACATGACCTTTTTTACTCTCCACTATTTAATCGACAAAGTGCAATGGGTCCCAATTACGCTGGAGTTACTACACATTTCGCATCGCGGGCTCCCCTACTAAAATCTCATTTAATGGCAAGAGCTTTCACTTTATATCAAAAAACAAACTTACGATGGTGAATAGATTGCCCTTACGAACATTACCTAATTCGCGGTTCATATTGGACCAATATTGGTTACGACATTCGTATTTCTTGTATGATTCCAGCATCTTATGTAACGGCTTACTTTAAACCAATTTCACTATTGGTACAGTGGGGTGGAGCAACTATTTATATGTAGTAGGTACTATCAGTTGCACAAGTCTTATCTTTGTGCGAATCTTTACGCAAAGGCCCTTGCGGGATAGGCACAGAGTGTCGAGTGCCATGTACCAAAATTATTACTTATATGCCTAGCTTCCTCCACTTTAATTACTAATAAAAACAATTTTAAACAAATTTTAAGTAAATTTAATAAGGGACTTTGGTCTAATATTAGTTTTTGAAAAACTACTCTCGAATTACTGTGGTAACACAGATTAAAGATTTCAGTTTATATAACGAGCTTATTATTTTTTTTATGACATTGGAAGGTAAACAAGCAGACGGATTTCTTGATGGTAAGAAATTCACGCCGTCTACAGACACCAATGGTGGTAATGGTGGGTTGCCAACCTAAGTTCGGGATGTTAGGACTAGAGCAAAAGTATGTTTACCGGCTACGTTACCATCCGAACCGGAACACTGCAACGCCAAGCATTGGACGTTATGACGGCACGAATAGGTAAGGCGATGGTACCAATCCGGTCGAGTCGCTGCTAAACTTTACCACCTAGTAAAAGTCAGTTGCACAAGTCTTCTTATCTTTATGCGAATCTTTACGCAAAGGCCCTTGCGGGATAGGCAGAGTATCGAGTGCCATGTATCACAATTATTACTTATCTACCTAGGATCCTTCACATTTATGACTCATAAAAACAATTTTAAACAACTTTTAAGTAAATTTAAAGGACTTTGGTATTGGAATTGGTCTCATTTTAGTTTTTGAAAAACTACCCACGAATTACTGTATTAACTGTTAAAGCTTTCTGTTTATGTAACGGGCGTCTTATTTTTTTATGCTTAAAATGGCAAACAGGCAGGTGGCTCTCCTGAAGGTTTGAGACAAACCATCGCCTGAAGACACCATAATCGTTACTGATGTGTGATATTAGCCCACGTGTGTCACATAACTCGATGCTCTACATTCCAACACAGAACAAGACAATGGCGATTGGCAAGTACCAATTATATACACTTTCATGGAATAGGAGGGAAACCATCAAACGGTTCACCTGATGGAAAGTGACTTCCACCACCCTCGAACAGTTGTAACAGCAGGGACCTTACAGTTGTGTTGATATATATGATAGTAGGAATAGGTAGAGCTGGCAGGAATGGGTATCTTATCCGGGCGAGCTACTTCAAAACAGTCTTTTATCTTATGAATGACTGGTGGCATATTCCCGATCTGGTGGTATACCATTGGCATAATATAATAACTTAGATTATTACATTAGCACTTCTGAACGCACCTAAATAGCAAATAAATTTTCTGATGACGCACGAAAATGTCCCCCATGGTGATCCAGGCTCCTTTGCAGATTAGACCATCAGCCTTCCTGCCACGTAACTCGTAAAAGTCGAACATAGGCCTACCGTCACTAACACCGTGACATCTGACTAGGTGGTAAAGTTTCGCAGCGACTCGCCCGGATTGGTACCACCGCCATACCTATTACTGCCACCATAACGTCCAATGCTTGCCGTTGACGTGTTCCGGTTCGGCGAATAAGGTAGCCGGTAAACTTACTTTTGCTCGATGCTTAACATCCCGGCCTCAGGTTGGCAACACACCATTACCATCATTGGTGTCTCTAGGCGGCGTGCATTTCTTACCATCAGGGTATCTGTCTGCTTGTTTGCTTTCCAATACCATAAGAAATGCACACAACCTGAAGTGAAGTAATTGACAAGTAAGGTCACGGGTCACCTTACTTTTGTAAGCTAAACAAGATACTGAAAAACATGGAAGAATAGAAACAACCGGCCATGGACCCTTGCAACACAATAAAAGAGTTGCATTTGCGAAGCCTGTTTCAGAAATGTTACATAACACCCTCATTTTATCAGCTTCTTTAAAACTAACTTCTTTATTATTTTAACGAACTGTTGTATGTATCACAAATCGTCACGTCGGCTAAGGCCTTAACTTATTTTGATGACTGTCATTTTTTTGTAATTGGTAGCAATCAATGTTTGTATGTAAGCATAACAATGAATGTTAAGCAACAGCTTAGCAAAAAGAGGTCATGTTTATGTATGACATTTCACGATGAAACTGCTCGGGTGTTATCCGACAGTGGTGTCAAGAGTCTCCGAAACCGACGTGTTTGTAAAAAGGGTTATGAATGTGGAGAAAGCCAGACAGGTTTGCAAGGATCGTGATGTTTGGCACTCGATACACTCTGCCTACTCCCTAAGGGACTTGGCATGAAGATATGTATGTATGTTTATGTGTATGTAAAACTTTTATTTCAAATTCTAGCAATACAATATTTAAGACCTATAATTGTATTTATTATAGCAAATAAAATGAAATAGATGAAATGGATGAAAGTGTATTCTGTAACCCTTCATCCAATTGCAATTATATTGTCAGAAACGTCCATACATATAATAAAACAGTAACTGAACTAAATCTGTACATGAAGTAATCCAAACTAAAAACAATTATTTCTTTATATGCAAATACGGAATACAGAACCCAAAACAACGGTTAATATTTTTTTTGTGTGTTTGTTCACTTTTCTCGCAAACTACTGACTGGAATTTTACCGAATTTCGTGGAATCAACATTTAGAATAACTTTTATTAAGAAAAAAAATATCTCGTATCAACCACGAAACGAACGAATTTACGGTAGGGGTTCGCAGCGACTCGCCCGGATTGGTACCACCGCCTTACCTATTCCTGCCGCCATAACGTCATGACGTGTTCCGGGTTGGAGAGTAATGTAGCCGGTAAACTTACTTTTGCTCGAGGCCTAACATCCCGGCCTCAGGTTGGCAACGCACCATTACCACCATTGGTGTCTCTAGGCGGCGTGAATTTCTTACCATCAGGAAATCCGTCTGCTTGTTTGTCTTCCATTATCATTAATAAAAGTTACTCACCCCGGCTCGTCCAAATGATCGCTATCCTTAAATGTAACTTTTCAGTGGACTAACTGTAGTAGGTTCTAGCTTGAATGTATTTTGTACTATCAGAAAATCCAATTTAATTTCAAATCTCATAAAAAAAAATACAAAACCTAGAAAATAACGTCGTTTTAAACACAACCAAGGGCAGCAGCAGCAGCAGAAACATTATTAACGTTCAAGAATCGTAATAATAAATTATGAAGCCTTTGGTTTTATGAACGTCATTACGGATAAACGTTTCGTAACTATTCATTAAAGATCAGGCGTTTCTGTTACGAGTGAAATCGTTTTCCTTATTAAACCCTAGTTATTAGACGCAATTTTACTAGTAAGGTCACAAAACTTTATACAACGTTTCTAAAAATATTTACACGACCGTATTCCCAAAGAGGTACAACCAGGGCGCACAATTAACCGAAGATCCGTAATCGCGTGTGCTAGGTGTCTAACCTATTCGGTCTCCGTGCAACTTTTTACTTTAACGTTTTGTTTTTATTAGAAAATGAGAAAATGACTCATTTTGAGTTGCCCAATGCATGAATCGAATCCCGGAAGCTCATGCAATCAACACTGGACCGCTGGAACAGAGAGGCAACAGCTACAACTTTCGTCTTATGTCACATACATTCCTATCTAATTGATACCTGTTAATATAATATATTAAAAAAGTAGTTATCTTCACGCCCATATCCCCGATGTCCAAACAAAGGTAGGCAGAGCAAACAGAGCACCCACGACTAGCCGAAGAGACTAAGTCCTTCAATGTGATAGGTAGGTAGCAAGCATATCTCCAACCGCGCACGCATCCTATTACAAGCAACATTGTTTTATTAACAGATGTAAAATAAACCTTTATTTTGCTAATTCCGCGTAAACAGTGTAACTCTTGTGGCAAATAATCCTCCAAATGACACAGGATGTGACAAGCGTAATTAAACTTCCCACCGCCCACCTCCGCGACCAGAACACGAATAAAGGAAGACCTCGGGAAACGATATAAATTGTCACGTCCTTCGCATGTGACAACCCTACCTAAAGTTCCTAACTCCCACCTCCGCGGCCAGATCACAAATAGAGTCCGAACACGGGAAACAAAACCACTTTTCACGTCCTTCGACTACTTTGTCGAAGAACTCACCACAAAACCGCTCACCACTCAACGTACGTTTCGCCTCGACATTTTTTTTCGTTGCCCAACCCGAGGTTTGAACCCGGGACCTCTAGGAGTCAAGTCCAACACCGGATCGGTAACACCACAAAGGCGATAAGTGTTCGCCTCGTTTAAATAAGAAAAACTAAAAACCCAATCAGAAACGGTAATTCCCCGAAATACAACAAAATTATGAAAAACCAAACAAGATTATAAAATAATAATTATGGTTATTTTTATCTTATACACTGATCATAAAATATACAAAATCTGTAGACAAATTACACAAATTGATCTAATCACAAAGTAATGAAATTATATCATTCTAGTGTTTAGTTTTAATCAACGATACTAATACACAAGAAATAGCAATAAATATAATAAACACACAAACCTGGAAACACAATAATTAATATTACACAAACAGCCTCAAGAATCGAACTTGAGGCCGGCGGTATGTCGGTGGTGTTTTATGATAAACCCTTGGCCAACGGGGCTGTTTAATAGCAAAACGGGAAAACACTTCTTGTTTTGAACTTTTGATTGGAGTCACTGATAGAGCTGCAGAAGACCGTCCGAGTGGAAATGTAAGAGTGGGAAAGCAAACCTTGAGTTCCCAGGACTAAACGTGAGGAACAACCATGAATATATTAAACTAGCTGTTGGATAAACTAGCTGTTTATCCAACAGCTAGTTTAATATATTTATGACAGTGTAACCGACAGACGAATTTAAAACATTTTCTTTTTATGATATTGGAAAGCAAACAAGTAGACGGATTGCTTGATGGTCACACCGCCTAGAGACACCGAAGGCGGTATTGGTGCGTTGCCAGCCTGAGGCCGGGATGTTAGGCCCCCAGCAAAAGTAAGTTTACCGGCTACCTTATTTTACTTACTCCTCCGAATCGGGACACGTCAACGGCAAGCGCGTTCGTTATGTCGCGGCAGGGATAGGTGAGACGGTGGTACCAATCATGACGAGTCGCTGCCAAAACTCTACTGACAATTAGCTTTGCTCGTCTTTAACGGGTTGTTTGGCAGAAAGGCCTATTGGTCTATTCTGTAAAGGAACCCGGACCAACATAGCAATAAATTGATCAGTATGGACACGGATTTTCACATTTTTTTAGAAAGAAAATCAATCTGACCATTCGAGTTATCGAAGGTATAAATTTTAAATCAAGTGGAATTTTTATCTTCGAATTTATTCCTGTATTTATTTAAATATTTCTACGTGTTAATATCGTTAACTCACACCCATAAGAAAAGCATATAATTTACTTATTTTGGGTCATCTGACGAACATTTGTCCAGGATTAATTATTATATAATATTATTATAAAATATTGTTTGCTAAACACAGCTCTTACAAACAATATTTTATCACGTAGAAGTTATAGTATAACTCGACAGAAATAAACGGTATTGGATTTTATTGCAAAGTAATTAAAGTTTAATTTGAATTACCATAGCAAGTACTTTCTTCTAACTGGTACAGGATATGAATAAGCAGTACTTACAAGTATGTTAATTAGGCCATTTTCCAATCGACTGAATGGAACATCAGTAAGGTTACTCTTGAAACTCGATTAATACATTATTGAAAATTGGAATCGGATATGTCATTTCAGGTACTCCTGAACTACTGCTACTGGCGGATAATTGACATTTAAACTCGGTTTCTATATTAAAGAAACGAATCGGTTTGCTTACGAATAGGTGTTTTTGAAGTAATGGTACTAAATCTAATCGTTTTCGATTGTTAACTCTACATTTTGTAGAACTATGAGCAACGTTTCGTTACTTTTAGGCAAACTACCATTGGTTATACTGACGGATTATAAGAACCGGGTTTTAGTTAGTGATAAATAATAAACTATTTTATGTGATTCATTGAATTCTTTTAAAACAAAATTTTAATAAGCCGCAAGAACTGTGTTCAAGAGTACCTAAAATGACATATCTGAGTCAATTTTCCACATAAAAAATAGGAGTGTCCTGCTTCTTTAAAAGTCGGTTCAAAATGGTTAGGGAAAAGCAAGCAGCAAAATTAACAGCAAGTTCAAACATATAAGGTGTTTCGGACCGAGTCAAGAAAATGTCAACCATAACTAATTAACTACTTGTTATCGATAATTAACTATATATTGTGAGAAGGAATTAGTCACTTAATTTAATTACTTCATTTGTGTGTTGTAGTAATTTTATTTGTTAGTAAATGTAATCTTTACTAGGTGAGAGAGTGCTCTTAAGTTGCCCACCCCGAGAGGTATCATTTGTGACAATTCCTATCGCTATACCGTCAGTGTTTGCAATTGTGTTCCACTCTCCTGAGAGTCTAACATACCAATAATAGAAAACTACACACCAGTTACATCTATGGTGTCTGTAGGTTATGTTTGACACTTATCATTATAAAAGCTGCCTGATCATTTGCTATTTTATAACATCATTAAATGGCTAAGTGCGAGTCGCACTCGCTCAAAAAAGGTTCTGTAGTAGCAAACTATAGCTTTGGGTTACATATTTAATATATAAGTAGCAAATAAAAAATCAATTTAAGATACGGGGAGCCTTCCCCCCTTATTTAACTAAAAATAAAATTAAAAAAACAGTTAATGTAATATCTACTTAAATGTTAGCGGGCGACTCTCCTTATTTTAGTATGAAAATTGTAAAGCAGTTCACAAATACATCGACTTACCAACTTTCAACTGTGGTCTTAGTAGTTTAGTAAAAAAGGATGTCACATACGAACGGATAACCGGACATGTCGAACCTATTAAGGTTCCTTAGCCGAATGGCCAGAAACAGAACCATAATAGAGTTTTTAGACGGTTGTAAACAATGGTTTGCATCCGCCTGAACCGTCTATTTAATCCAAATTAATAGTAATTGGAGGATGGAGACATAGGTTCCTCTAAGGTTACCTCTGTTGGAAGGCGTGTTTGCAGCCGTCTGAACCGTCTTTAATAAAAATAGCTGTATTCATTTTGTACGTAACAAGGAAACAATTAAAAAATCGCAATATTTCGCGTATGTGAAGGCCGGCAAGTGAGGATGATTATGATGATGACTGAAGGTGTAATTACTAACTGTTTACACTTTCTGCGTGTAAATGACTTGGATATTATTACACAATGCAACAGATCGACGGTTAGGACAAAAAAAATGTTTTTGAGTGAAAACTTCTTTAACGGCGTTGCGCACTTTTTTTGGAATAGGTAAAAACTTCTAAACTCGCGTCAGGACACGTGACCTGATCAAAAATTTGTAAGAAGGATGGAGAGTAAACAGCCGGCGCGGCGTAAGAGAGTAAGTATCTCCCTCTCTTTCTACGGGCGGCGAAAACGAATGCCTGCGCCTGCGGTTTCGTTTATACAGCGCAGGGCGCTTGCGCGAATGTTTGTGTTGTCATGTTTGTGTACGATAGCACAACAACAAATGAATATTGTATTCTACCACATAAATTAAAGCAATTCGTGCAAAATTGTTCACTTACCATTCTAAAATATCAAAAATGCACAACGTTAATATTCAACTTCTGCCGGCACTTCCGGAATGCAACGCGTCTTTTTTTTTTCAAAAGTTTCATAAGAACTATTTGGTAGAATCTGTGATGACATTCGCAATACCAGTAATTTTGTGTTACATTTAACATATAAGAGACAAATTATTACGTAATCGTCACATACGTCTCTAAATTTGTTTTCATCCCATTTATCGTAAAGTGATCATTCATTTGAGGATAAATGCAAGCCAAGTCTTTTTATTAGTGCATATTCAAACCGGCCAGTATTTTGTTTAATTTGGAACATCAAACTTCGAAAATAATATTTATATTTCAAACAAAAACATTTTGAACAAATCAGTAGGTACGAAAATAGGTTTTATGTCATCCAGCATATGCCGATCGATCACATTTTGAACTCAGAAATCGTGATAGCGCGCGAAATTTATACCTATTGCTCACATATATTTTCGGCTGTAATATTATTGGCCATAAAAAATGAATTCATTAAGTGAAAGTACTAAAACACTAGAAAATGTAAAAATGTTGCGGAAAATTATCATGTTACTTTTCTTGTCGTTGCAAAATTGTTTTCAACTTTCCTCTCGCTGCGCTAAACGAAATTGCCACTTTCCGGTGCCGTCGAGCAGAAAAGTAGCATACACACTTTGCGCAGTAAAAAAAGAAAGCCTTAAATCACATATTTGTCGGCCTTGACTCCGATTCGATCAATTATTACCTGTGATCTGAGTACTGTATTACCTCAGTGCTCAGTAAAATTTAAGGGTAAACTATTACAAGCGAAGCTTAACATCCGAGCTTTAGCTTGGTCACGCACCGTTCGTTCACATGAGTAAAGAAACGGGTTCGTCCGAGCATCTTAGGTGCTAGGTTGTTTACTAGACACAAAAAAAGGGTCTATGTTTGCCTTCCATTCATTGCCAAATGTATGCATCTATAACACCTATCTATACGCCACCATTGTCTATTACCATCAGGAGAGCCCCGTGTTCACTTGCTGCCTTAATACATTAAAAAAATATTTTTAATGTTGAAAAGTGGCCAGATATTTGCAGTCAATTTCACATTTTTAACACCCATTTAGAGATTAACTCTACATTAACACAATGAAACACCCACTTGGCTATAACGGTCTTCAATTGTTTACGATGTTATAATAGAAAATAGAAACAATGAATCACAAGCGTATTAGAAATGGAGGTTTAGGAGCAGGAAATGAGGACTTGCTGCGACCCAGTTTGCGGGTTCTCCTATCTACGACAGAAATTGTCAACCTAAGAAATGTGTACAAAAATCTTACATTCAAAATCTCCTGCAACGGACTCTGTTGCTACGCTTCACACAAATGGCATTACTTATATTACTACACAGTATACAAAATCGCTTTCCACTGTATATCTCTATGTATGCTTAGATCTTTAAGACTACGCAACGTATTTGATTGCGTTTTTTTAATGGATAGAGTGGTTCAAAAGGAAGATTTATACATATATAAAGAATGGATTCCCGTTTGAATGAATACACTCATAAAACAACATAGAAAAGGCGTACAAATGCTAAAATAAACGACTAGATTCAGAAATATACAAAATCTATATATTCATCACATAAATACTTGTCTCCGACGAAAATCGAAACTCAACTGGTGGATGGTATGATAGTAATGTGAAATGATTTAAAAACATGTAGATTTAAGTAATGAGGACAAAAGAAGGAGGAAAGAAAAACAGATTTTCCTGTCCAGTGTTGCGGTATTTGAAATACCTGGACTATTGATCTGCAAAACCTGTAGTCTTTAAAGACTGCAAGACTCTACCTGATTTTTAACTTGTATACAGGAATCAAAGCTATTTATAGCTGCTACTTTGCTGTCAGTGTTTCCCACTAACATTCTGGTATGTAGGTTAAGCTAATAAACAAGTATATTATGGGTAACATCGAACTTCAAGATCACGACGAGTTTTAAATAACTAAAATAAACCCCCTAAACTGTGTTTCAAATTCAAATAGATAGACTGGTAGAGAATAACCATTTAGCATTAAATCCTTTCCTTCCGTCATTTGAATCCTTTGTACTGGTACCATAAATTTATAATAAAATAGTAATAAAACTGATTCTGTACATAAATATATTTTAAAAACAATGCTTGCACACATATCAGAATGAAAAAAGAATCCAAAGCGAGGGTTTTTCAAATTTTGTCAGTTTGTCTGTTCACATTTCTTAAAAAAATTACTGATCGAATTTCTACCAAATTTTGTGTAGTAGTAGCTTATTGTCTGTTTTAATACTTAGGTTACCTTTTACTGCAGGAAAATATTTCTTATTTAAGATCCGAACCTAGGTCAACCTTCAACGAGCTGATAAAAGGATGAAACCTATCTTATTAACAATAGTTTATCAGAAAATATCTCAAAAATGGGTCGCCTAAAAGAAACCAGGACAGCATTATTTTTGTTTTTTTTTCCTATAATGAATGTAATATTAATATAATAAAATAATGCTCATTATCTATACATATAATAAATCTGTAGAAGGGTCAATTACGTACATTGAAAATAATGAAAAAATAAATAGTACTGTTACTGGATCGATACCAAACCCAAATATGTGATTTTAAAAAATTTTGTCTGTCTGTCGGTCTGTATGTTCAGGCGTCACGTGAAAACTAACGGTTCGATTTCGATGAAACTTGGTATAATTATACCTTATTATCCTGGCCATAAAATGGGAAACTTTTTATCCTGGAAAAATACGTAGAAAAAAAATTAATATTAATTTTTCAGTTTTAGACCGACATCCGCGCGAACAGAGTCGCGTTCGGAAGCTGGTTGAAAAAATAAGGCATTACGGTAGAATTGAACTGTATACTTAGACTAATCGCTTCTGTGGTCTAGAGGTCCAGTGGTTAATTACATGTATTTGATTCCTGGTACGGGCAAATGAAAATATGTTTCTTCAATTTGCTACTAAAACCACGTTGTCTGTATTTGCTTAGGTTTATGGCTGGATGGTTTACCACCTATCACATTTTTAGACTAAGTATTTTCTACAAATCAGGGGTAAGGTTGTACCTCTGGCCATACATGCTTGAAGACTAAATATTTAAAAGTTTAAATATTTAGTCAATTCATAATGTCCAAAAATATCACTGCGAGCTATGTATACATACGTTGTAATTTGCAAATGAACACGGCGCTATTTCTTTAGTGCCTCCATAAATTCTATGAAAATTTTACTACTGTTTACTAAGAGAACTAAATGTTTAGACCAAAAACCCTATAGATTTCGATACGTAAATTCATCTGTAGGAAATCTATAGGAACTCATGGTAAAAACTCTGGCTAATTGTGATAGTTTTAGGATCGTACTCGTAGTAACAATTAGAAAACAACGAACCACAATGTGTGTTTATAATAGACATTTAGAAGCAGGTAATGAGGGCTTGCAGTGACCCAGTTCAACGCGAATTCTCTCTACCGCAGGGGTAGTCAACATTTATATGACGCCTGTACAAAAATAACAAACAAAATTCAAAATAACATTCTTACTAATTTAAGCGCAGCAAAACTGAAAGAAACCGACTTCGATTTGCAATCGAGGTCGTTAGTATGTCATCTAGGTACACAAAAATTAAGTATTTTCCTAGATTTCTCTATGATTCCGTCACTAGATCCAACTCGGAAGTACTTTTAAAAAAAATATTTAAAAATCGGTTCAGAAACAACGGAGAAATTGATTAATATACATATAAAAAATATATAGGTGTAAGCGAACCTCCTCTTTTTCGATGTCGGTTAGAAATATTTTATACAAAAAATTACTTGCACGTGTAAAATATAAAACATTATTTAAATAACTAAAATTTATTCTACGCGGAATTTGAGACGGTAGACTTTTAATGCCAAAAGATTTTATCTAAACAAAAACTTTATGTTAAGGATATGTTTGTAACATTGATGTGTATCATGTTTGTTGCACACTTTTAATAACATTTGAGATATTCCCCAGGTTATACATTCTAGACGATAGATAGTAAAAATTATACAATATTTCAAAATATTATTTACAAAATTTTTAATATTATTTTATTATGAACGAGATTTACGATCCGATTTTAAGTTAATTACGGAGATATACAAAACTTTTTCAATCAAGAAAAAAAGAAATGAAAAGCTTTAATATGTTACATTTTTGCGAATCCATTAGCATGACATCAAAAGGTTTTTCACCTCTGCTCCACCCAATGCCCCGCTTCGTCATGACTTTCGCGCACTCAAAATCAAATGATTAGGACACGACAATACTAATTCGTGTCATACTTCATAGCGTCGATTTCGTTACCGTTGCCGAAATCGATACAGGAACAAGATAACGGCAAGGACTGGCGTTAAGGTGAAATACATGTGGTTCTAATACACATCAAAGGCTAAGTCAAGGCTCAATTAGCAAAGCACAGACAATGCGCTGGTAGAGAGCTAAGCTACCTCTATTAAAAAAGCTAGAGATTTCGCGTCTATAGAAGCTCATCGAAAATACTTAACTCAGTTAAAAAAGCTAAACTTTTTACCCGCGATGCTTCACATAGTAATAAAATTATTCATTCTAATCAAATTCCAAACTCACACCCTTTTCATAGTCGTGTTAAAAATCTTACAGATGTACGCTTTCCTCAAGCTGAAATGGAACTTTTAGAAAAAGGTCTCAAATATTTTCCAACACCTACATTTTCCGAAAAATCACTAGAAACACTAGCGGTTGACTCGGAGATAGCAATAGTGGTTAGTAAAAAGGATAACATTGTCAAAAGTACTGTTACTCAACAGTTAAAAAATATTTCAATTCCCCGGCCGCTTAATATGGATCTGTCAACAATTAAATCCTTAAAGAAAAGGATAGAAAATAACAATTTAATTGTCTCTAAAGTCGATAAAGGTAATACAGTTGTAATTCTTAGTCATGATAATTACATTTCTAAAATGAACGATGTTATCCTAGGCAAGGATTTTTCTCAGTTATCATATGATCCAACTAGAAAGTTCTCCGTTGACATTCGAACTGTTTTAAAAAATTGGAAGTTTCTCTTCCCTACGACTTCTTCTCAACATAGATTAACTGAAATGAATCCTCACCCACCACTACCGTATGGCTTGCCAAAGATCCATAAAGATGGTTGTCCGATACGTACAGTTGTTTCTTACATCGGCGCCCCAGCATATGATTTGTCTAAAGCACTTAACATTATAATAAAAGAAAAAACAAAGTTTCAACCAACATATAGATTAAAATACAGCCTCCAGCTTGTGAATAATACGAGTAGCTTTCTACATCCAAGGATAATATTTTTGCCCTTGGAGGTAAAATCACGTCTTTAATATTCAGTATTTGACTTGTCAGAGTTCAGCAGTTCCTGAGTTATAAATAGTGTAACTAACACGTATTTCTTTTACATAATACATATTTATTATATACTAATATTTCTAATCTGTATATTAAGCATTCATGGCTAAACCACAAAATCGATTTTGAACACAGTTTTCGTGGATATAGTTTAAGTTTCAGGGTTAAACAGGGTCAGGGTCCAATTTATATGCCAAAGCTTTAGTGATTCTAGCGGGAGAACAACACTAACGCGCGCTCAAAGACACATTTAGTACAATTACGATAAGACAATAACAAAGACATTGGTAGTGATTCTGTACTGGCGTCACAAACTAAACTTATTTTAGACGCACGCTATATTTTTCAAATGAAGCAAAAACAAAAGAGATAGAAGAGTTTAGACGTGTCAGATTAGTCCGAACTTGTCTTATCGTGATGTTTTGAACAACGTTTTTCGAGTCATAGATTAAACGTCTGTAGAAATGACGTGTACGGTCTAATTTGACAGCACTAAAAGTGTTTTGTCTCTTTCTGTTACTTTCGTTGAAAGAAGACAGCGATAACTTGAAATTAGTTAAGTGATTGCGCAACAAAATTACCACCATTGTTTAACTATATAAATCTCACTGTATGAATAAACTTGAGTGTCTCCCGAAATCTTTGTATTAGGTTCATATTTTCTCTACGTAACTGTGATCACGTTTCGGAATTTCGTGCTAAGCTCAAGTCGTTGCCTATCCACCTTCGTCGGAATTGTCATAACATTCTCTCGTTACTGTACTGTACTCTCTTTAACCCGTCAGCTTGCGTGTTTAAAGGAGAAATTAAAATTTAGCAATAGTGAGGTTAAATTTCGTAGATCAAGCGATAATCTTTCTCTCCAAGTACCCTCTCGTAACACTAACCGATCTTTTACCGAGCTATCAGTAAAGGAGAAATTAAAATTTAGCAATAGTGAGGTTAAATTTCGTAGATCAAGCGATAATCTTTCTCTCCAAGTACCCTCTCGTAACACTAACCGATCTTTTACCGAGCTATCAGTAAATCTCTGGAACTCGCTCCCTGTAGAAATCAGACAAGCACCTAATACTAATTTTTAAAAATATGGTCAAACGTCACTGTCTAGGTTCAATCTGACTTTAAATCGCGACGTGGTATCCAATTAAATAGCTGAAGTAGGTTTTTTTCAGTTTCACTGCGCTTAATTATGTGTTGAGTTACCTACGACTAGGAATAACAACCTGGATCGAGGCTACATGATGCATAATCATAATCTATGATGTCTATACGCCAGTTATAACCTTGGTATCTATTTGTTGCTGGCTAACCTCACAAAAAAGTTCAAAATAGCACCCATGACAAACATAAAACAATCAGAGGGCAACACCTACTATTTTACAATGCAAGTACATTAAGATACCTAACCTCTATAACCTTGAGAGATAAAAGACAGTATTTACAGAGTCATATATTCCATAGAGGACAATAACAGATACGTTATCAACGTTGTGTAATCTAGGAAAAGTCGAGATAAACATTGATTTTATTTTTATTTACACAAGTACATGTAAATACAAACATACTTTTTAGGTGATAGGTCAGTGTGTCGTATAGTAAATGATAACTATGATCTATAGACACCATAGATGTTATAGGTGCGTCACTATCCAGTGGCCGGGATGTTAAGCCTATTGTGTAAGTCTATCGGCTATCCAGTACCCTCCTGACCGGAACATGACAGTCATAGCGACAGAAACAGGTAAGGCGGTGGATCCCTACCCTGGCAATTTGCTGCACAGCAATCTACATCTAGTGCTCTTTTTAGTGATGACATATATTTTAACGAGTGCTCGCCTCTTACGAGCTGCCTGGCCGATGGTAGATGGGGATGGGGACCAACACGGGGATAACCAATACCATTTACCATCATCACACAGACCACTAAGTGTAGTGTAGTGAGTGCTGTGTTTCAATGTGCCGAATAAGAATCCATCGCCCTATCTTTTTCTACCGCCATAATGACAGTGTCACATTCCGGTCCGCTTGGCTGCAGGATAGCGACGCACCTATAACATCTATGACGTCTATAGGCCACGGTTATCTCTTACATCCCCTGATGGTAATGCTTGTTAGCTGTTTTTAGCCATAAAATAAATCATTACGGTGTGAAGTAAGAGACCCGACAAAATTACAAAATTACTAATGATGTTCATTGTCTATACTTCTATACTAATATTATAAAAAGGAAACCTTTGTATTTTTGTATGTTTGTATTGAATAGGCTCAAAAACTATTGGACCGATTTCAAAATTTCTTTTACCATTACTTAGAGGGATTCTTCCGAATCCGTATAGGCTATATTTTATCCCAGAAAATAGATAGGATTTTTCGTGGTAGTAAAAATTGTGGAGTAAGTCGACGAAAAAACTGCCGTACGTCAACGTTTCTCGCGAACGGCCTACAAAATTACCTCGATAGTATAAACCAAACATTTATATTTTAGCCATTATAACCACTTTTCCATAGAATGAAAGTAATTAGCCTATGTTTATTGATCATATTATCGTCAAATATTAATCTTTATCCAAATAAACTATTTATTGAGCAAGATTGTTTCAATAGCTATAAACTACTTTTTATTTTATTCCTTTCAGACAATTCATTCAAAAGATATTACGAATTTAAAATTGTAATTGGTATTAAAATGAATGATGGCCGCCGGCCGATATGTATCGCGCGACTGTAGTATAAAACAAAGTCACGTTATGCTTAAATCTTTCAAACTACGCAAGGGATTTTGATGCGGCTTTTTTTAATAGAAGTGTTTAAAGAAGAAAGTTTATATGTAGATATATTTTATACCCGTGCGAAGCCGGGGCGGGCCGCTAGTCCGTTAAAAACTTATTATTTTATTATACTAGCTACTCCGGTGAACTTCGTTCCACCCGCTTAGTTTGTATGAGAAAAATTAAAATGTCCTTTTTCCTAGTTTCCTCACAGTCGAATGGGGAACAAAACCCTATGTCCGTCTCCTGGTTGTAAGCTACCGTTCTATCAATTTTTAGCAAAAATGGTTAAGCCCTTGTTGGGTTATAAATAGTGTAAATAACACCGACTTTCTTTTATAGATATAGAATAGAGGCCTTATACTTCAGCCGGCCTAATATTTATCGGGAACATGTCATCGAAAACCGGAACCAGCTAATGTCAGCTCGGTGTAAGTCGATGTAGGTGCGGATCTTCTACTACAGTAATAGTACAAGTGCATGTGCATTCCTTGCTTGGTGTGAACGAACCTTAACTCTTATGCAATTACGATTGTTATCACAATTGCATTATTATTTTACTGAGGCCATGACCATTGGCCACAATACCGAAAAATTCCAAAACGAATTCATTAATTATGTGAATCGACTTTGACCCCCATTTCTAATTCTTTTGTTGTTCTTGTTTGAGACCCATTGTTTCTTTATTAAACTTAGGCCTTAGCGTATTTTTTTAATTGCGTTTCTTAACACTTCATTGGGTGGTTAAATTATATAGACACACAAAAATCGTAAACATCATGCAGTTGTTAAGTGTTAGTTAAAAAATAATCAACATCGATCCTTTAGGAGATATGATGCCACCGACACATACACACTGACATATACACACACAGACTCGTAAAACATATTTTTTTCTGTCTGGGGTTGACCAATATTTTTTTTTGGAATGACTAATATGTTGCTAACCTCGCGGTTTTTACAACTTCACCGGGCTTTGGGTTGACCTATCAACATAATAGATGCTACAGGTGCGTCGCTTTCTTGTGATAGGAGTGTAAGCATAAATGTGCAAGTCCGCTGGCTACACTACTCTTTGAACTGGAACAATTCACTGTTATTATGGTGGCAGGAACAGGCAAGGCGGTAGGTCTCTACCTGGGCAAGTTGCTAAACAGAACTCTTACACCAGTGGCCATATTGGTAATGATTTCACCAATGGTCGTCTCTTGGTAGCTACCAGACTGAGAAAATGATGATAAATTCTACACAAAGGGCTTGGAACCATACGGGGAACTTAAGAGATAAAAGTCTCCCTTTCGACCAAGCCGTAAGAGCAAAAAAACATAAACACTCCAACCAGGATCAGTTGTAGGTAGGTGTCAGTTTTAGGGAGCACCTGTAGAATCTAATGAATCTCGATTTCATGAAAATTGAAAATTGAAATTGGAATCGAATATAATGTCATTATAGGTATAACATAGTACTATCAGATTATAACAACATTTAGTTCTAAAAGAAATCCAACAAATCCGATAAAATGATTTATTAAGTAATTATTAACAATTTGCTAGTACTGAGTTCAAGAATAGCTAAAATAACATATCCAATTTGAATTTCCAGTTTGAATTCGAAATTCAAGAGCCTACTGATAAGCAAAACAGAATTACCACCTGTGAGGTCTAGACAAGATAATGCGGTGATATATTATACTCGACTGATATATAACAAGCTGTTACAAAACTTCAACTCCTTGTCTTAGTCCAGGCGTTAATTATAAATGAACCAGTGTTCAACTCTCACGAGCTGCTTGGTAGGAAAACAGCTGGTCTATTTACTTCAAAGAAGCCAGGGACTAACACAGCCCTACTTACTTACATTTTATCATTGGTATTATAATACCAGTCTATTAGATGAAACATAACACAAAGATAACCACACCTTGGCCTATTTACAACCTAATTTGAATATTCTATTAATATTAATACGTAATCGATATGGGTAATATTTATGCTCTTGTACTACAATAATTATTTATGCACGCTTTTCCAATTTTTATCACTTTAACACAGGAATTCCGTAAAATTTCAGTTTTGTCACTTTTACGAATCTGGTTTTAACTTCCTTCCTTCTAGTGTTCCCGTCTTTTTCCACAGCAGGTAACCATTTATTAGCCTAATTTAGCCTTAAATAAGGCAAAACTCTCATGACGTAATAGATATCCGACTGAATTTATACAACTATTCCTGCCGTAATGGACGAAGGGGTAGTCGGTCCTAAAAATAAGGTAAATAATACTTGTCGCCTCTGTGGTCTAGCGGTCCGGGTGTTGGACTTGACTGCATGAGGTGCCGGGTTCGAATCCCGGGTCGGCCAACAAAAAGTAAATTGGATTTTTCCAATTTTCTAATAAAAAATATGATATAAAGCACCAGTAACATCTTTAGTGTACATAGGCGGCTATGTACACTAAAGATGTTACTTGTCTCTTACAAAGAGTTGTCTACTTGTCTGCTATCTTAGAACATAAAAAATACAGGTTATAGACCTTTACACATTATCGGACGCAAGACGCGGAAACGTCCTTGAACGTTTGGACGTCTGGTAAAAATCTGGCTCGCTGCCCACTGGAAACGAACGACTGAGCACAGGACATAAACCACAGACTTCAATAATAAGGAAGTAGACGACACAATCTCAATAAATTGTGATCCGCGCCGATATTACTATTCCGACGTTGTGCCCTCACACAGTAATAATGTCCTTATCTTTTTTGACGTTTAGTAGGATGACAAAATAAATGATTTTCATTCTTCAAATATGTCAATAAACACGCAAAAATGTTGCAAAACAAGTTTTCATTTGTTGGTTATTTAAATGAGTATAGATTATTGCTATTATTATTACTTTATAAAACTTTGTCTAATTTTTGATACGAATTTTATTTTCTTATGATATTATTGTAAAAACAGGCCCCTATATCATTTTCTGCATTATCCAAGAACACATCATTAACAATAACTTGTAACCATTTGTCGAATCATGATCAAATATAAGAGACCCATTCTAAATCATGACCTACGTTTTGAAAAAAAGAATCATCTATTCGTTCTTGGCCGAGTATCAGAACAAATAAAAACATAGCGACGAATTGGTGACCTCTTCATTTTTGAAACCAGTCAAAAAATACAACAATTGAATGGCATAGCCGTTATGTAAAAGATTGTTAGTTATCGGGCAATTTAAAAATCAAGTAATTGATATTATGTGCTTATTTTAAAATAAAGAAACCATATAGAAACACTACTGTGTTACGCTTGATACGTATATAAGTACGAGTTTCTATTTTCATTTAAAAACATAAATGACATATTTTGGAAATATTACAAAGCGCCGACGACGATAAATAGCAGAGATTTTGTGCAGTTTCCGTTTTTATAAGATGTTGGTTCTCTGTAGTACTACTGTAGTGTAGTTTTATATTTACGTACATAAAACATAGATTGTGGTGTTGTTTTAAGTATAGATAATATTATTTTTGTTAATTTGTTCAAGTGGTGAACTGCCTGCTTTATGCAGATGATGCTGTACTTTTGGGCTCTACACTATCTGAGCTGCAAACACTGGTCACAGTTATGGAAGGAGATTGTAAAGAAAGGGGCTTACATTTGAATGCGATGAAAACCAAAATAATGGTGTTTGAAAGAGACGTAGCCAGAACGGATGTAAGAGTTTTGGTTGATTATGTAGTGCTGGAACAAGTGAATGAAATTATATATCTTGGTTGTGCTTTTCGCAGGGATGGAAGGTACACAGCGGATGTAGAGAGGAGAGTGAGTGCAGGGAACAGTGTGAATGGAGCGTTGGGTAAGCTATTCCAAAGCGAGGTTTTGAGTCAAAAAGCTAGAATCGCTTTGCATAATTCTGTGCTTATTCGAACGTTATTGTATGGAAGCGAGAGTTGGGTATGTCAGAAAGATCATGAAAGTAGGATAAATGCGCTCGAAATGAGAGCACTACGGAAAATCTGTGGTGTAACGCTCGCTGACCGCATTCGTAACACTGAGATCCGAGAAAGAGTGGGATTGAAAGAAAGTGTTGGTGTTAAAATGCGAAAGGGCATGCTCCGCTGGTTCGGTCATGTGGAAAGAATGACAGATGAAAGATTGACGAAACAGATATTCAATGCGAATGTGGATGTAGGTACCCAGGGAGACCAAGGCTGACATTTGACGATCAGATCAATCGGATATTATCCGAGGGTGGTGTCAAGAGTCTCCGAAACCGGCGTGTTTGTATGAAAAGGGTTATGAATGTGAAGGAAGCAAGACAGGTTTGTTAGGATCGTGAGGTCTGGCACTCGATACTCTCTGCCTACCCCGTAAGGGAATTGGCGTGAAGACATGTATGTATGTATGTATGTGTAATTTCTTAAAATATGCCGTTTCTATATAATATGTATCTCTATGGCACAAGGGCAATATCAGTCGAGGCGTAGTTCGACAGGGTTGCCAGCTAGCATATTTTGGAAAGGCGTGGTTAATATGACGACATAATGTAAGTCACAATTAACATTTCCACGTCCATTAATTTTATCACGATGAAAAATTAATACGTAATTATCATTTAGTGAGGTTTCCAGAAATTAATCAAGTCCTATCAATAGAACTTCAAATAAATACCAATTAGGATTGAAAATTTCTTAACATATACATAATTAGCCGACAGTACTCACTTTGCTGGGCAAAAAGCATCAAATAAGTTGTAATGTAAAATGTGTATCCTATCTTTTAAGACGGATTAAACTGGGTTCAGTTTGCAAATTTGATAAAAATCGGTAAGTAGTTTAGAAGTCCACCGCGGAAAAAAAACGTGATGTTTATTTTATATACATTAAGAAGAACAGTGAAGAGCATGGGTCAATACGTTAAAAACATTTGAGAAAAGATTATAGCGGTTCAGGTGTTTGACTTGACTGCATGAGGTCCCGGGTTCGAATCCCGGGTCGGGCAACAAAAAGAAAATTTGGGTTTTCAAATTTTCTAATAAAAAAATGTTGCCCGGAATTGGATGTGTGCCCGGTTGGCGATAGTCTTGCCACCTATCACATTGTGGGACTTAGTGTATTCGGCTAGTCGTGGGTGCCCTGGTTGTGCCTCTGCCTACGTCTTCGGGGATATGGGCGTGAAGATACTTTTTTTTCATATTACACTTTTGATTTGCGTACCACAAGAAAATTAGTCCGGTTTCATACCACCGCAACTGCTTAAGCTATACCTGTTGCAGTAGCGGCAGTGTTCGGTATTTTCGTGATCCTTGTTGGTTACATTAGCTGGTAGACTTGCGCATGTGGCCTAGACGAAAATTAAGTACCAGTAAGATCTATGTTGTCAATAGGCAAGGGTTGTCTCTGGCCAGCAAAAGAGCCGACCGCTTATTCGTTAATAATATCATAAAATAAAAAAATTGGATACATCCAATTTCAAGTTTTTTTTTCGAGTTTCAGTGGAGATAGTAACTATTTGGAGTAAGGTTCGAGCAAAACATTTAAATAATTTTCCCCGTGTTGGTCCGGCCTTTTTTGCTGAATAGACCATCTGCCTTCCTGTGCCAGGCAGCTCGTAAAAGGCGAGCATAGGCTCACCGTCACTAGCACCGTGACATCTGACTAGGTGGTAGAGTCTCGCAGCGACTCGCTCGGATTGGGACTACCGCCTTACCTATTTTCCTGCCGCCATAGTGTCAGCGCTCGCCGTTGACGTGTTTCGGTTCGGAGGGTAAGTTAGCCGATAAACTTACTTTTGCTCGAGGCGTAACATCCCGGCCTAAGGTTGGCAACGCATCATTTCCACCTTTGGTGTCTGTAGGCGGCGTGAATTTCTTACCATCAGAAAATACGTCTGCTTTTTTACCTTCCAATATCATAAAAAAAATTGTAATGGTTACAACATACAATAACATAACAAACAACAATACATGTAAGTTTTATGTGTTCAATAAATTATTAAATAAAATAAATAAACTTTTCCCTTGAATCAGCCCATCTTAAACAAAACTGCAACAAAATCTGTTATATAACATTATACCAAAGTCACTATCCGCTGTCCCTATAAATGTTTAGATCTTTAAAATTACGAAACAGATTTTGTTGCAGTTTTGTTTAAGATGGGCTGACTCAAGAGAAAAGTTTATTTTATTTAATAATTTATTAAACACATAAAACTTACACAAACTTAACTAAAAGACTTGTACAAAAGGTTTATATGTGTAATAACAAAGAAGTTTGTCCACCCGTGCGAACCTGGGCCGCTTGTATTAAATACAAAAATATCGCTGAAATGTATGTACGCGCATAATTTGCGAACGACTAAACCAATTGGGCTAATTTTGATTTCAAATTGTCTATGAAAGTCCAGAAAAGGTTTAAAAAATAAGAAAATGGAAAAAACTGGAAGAAAACGAAAAAAAAATTATTTTTTCTCATACAAACTAAACGGGCGGAACATAGTCCGCCGGGCCTGCTAGTTTCTAATAAAAACAACGTTACCCGGGATTGAATAAGTGGCCGGTTTGACACAGGTTTACCGCCTATCGTATTGTAGGACTAAAAAGTATTTTAGGCAAATCATCAGTGCCCTGGTTGTATTTATTTTTTATTTGTTTAATCACTTATTGTACACAAAACTTACATAAACTTTAAAACTAAAAGACATGTACAAAAGGTCATTTTGCTGTATTTACCTCTGACTATACCTTCGGAGATAGGGGCGTGAAAATACTTACTTACATTTTATAAATATGTCTACTATCTACAAAAAATAACGTTAACACTGGACCACCAAACCACAGAGAAAAGAGAAATACATAGACTAATCTCCCATGTAGATCTCGTATCTTCACGCCCATATCCCCGAAGAGGTAGGCAGAGGTACAACCAAGGCACCCACGACTATCCGAAGATACTAAGTCCCTCAATGTGATAGGTGGCAAGCCTATCGCCAACCGGGCACAATTCCAATCCCGACCAACATTTTTTTTAATTAGAAAATTGGAAAAATCCAATCCAATCCAATTTTCTTTATGTTGGCCGACCCGGGATTCGAACCCAGGACCTCATGCAGTCAAGTCCAACACCCGGACCGCTAGACCACAGAGGCGATAAATTAGATCTCGTAAAAGTGATAATTAGCCTCACCAAGTCATCGAAAAATCTATTAACGACCAGTAACTAATAATCTACCACTTTGAATCGAAACTTAGCGTTTCAACATGACATCGAAAGTACTTAAGGTCACCCCTCACGTTTAGAAGTAAAAGGAAGTGCTAGAATTACCTTCAAATGTTTAGGAACAAAAATAGCAAACTTTAAAATCTTTTTGTCATCTTTTTTTCAAATTCGCTTATTATTATTTCGTTTAACTGTAACGAAAATAAAATGATTGTTGTAAGTGTTCCTCTGAAAACCTCCATAATATACACAGCATAGTATACTACATACAAATAACCTCTCAAATTTCGATTGACAAAATGTTGATAAGAACTCTTGCATCCCATTGTTTATAAGCAAAGCCCATTCGGGCTGAGCACTCTGCTCGACCCACAAAGTTCGGTGAAGTTGTACCGTAAGATTAGCAACAAATTAGTCATTAAAAAAAAAAAGCAAAGCCCGAAAATGACTTAAATATATTTTTTTTTACATTTCCCGCGGGAACAACTTTAATGATTGAGACAAAAATAATCTACGTGTTATTTCAGATAGCAACCTAGTGTACCAAATTTCAGGCAGTTTCTTTTCGGAGTTTGAGTTTAAAGAAGTAACACACACACTTGCACAAACTTTTAGTGCTACTATTTAAATTTTGCACTTCGGCTTTATATTTTATACTTTTATTTTTAAATTAGTTGACCTAATCTAAATTTAAGCGAAATGATTGATTATGTGTAATAACATAAATATAGATATCTTTAAAATACATTTGGATTCCCGAAGCTTGACGAATATAGCCGAAGCGCATAATTTTGCGTGTGCACGCACACGCACACACCTATACGTTTACATACCGTCGCCTTTCGGACGTCCACTCGAACTTACTTGCTACGGATTCCTTACAAATGGAATCACGCAGCCCTATCAACAGGTGCGTTACCTAATGGTCTCGAAAACCCTTACGGCCGCTTATTACGTCATTACTCACACTTATGTAGCTCGGACGTCCACGTGAGAAATCGGAAAACTTGCCAGTTCCCGGCATGTGTGGGCGATTCACCTGTATTTCGCATTTTCTATTTTCAAAATCTTAATTACTGATTCCGAAGCCAACTTTCTTTCCCGTTGCTGGTATACTATCTTCTCAAATTGTAGCAGGTAATCGCTTCCGTGGTCTAGCGGTCCGATGTTGGACTTGACCTCATGCGAGCCCGGGTTTGTTACAATGGACGGGTGATGAAAAGAAAACGTATTTGGATACGTGCCCGGTTGACGATAAGCTTGCCACCTACCACATTATGAGACTTAGTGCCTTTGTATAGTCGAGGTTGCAGAGATTGTGATGCCTCTGCCTATCGCTTCGTGGACACGGATTTAAAGATACTTTTCTTTGTTGAAGGTAAA
The DNA here is from genome assembly GCA_002245475.1 of Calephelis virginiensis. NCBI lineage: Eukaryota > Metazoa > Arthropoda > Insecta > Lepidoptera > Riodinidae > Calephelis > Calephelis virginiensis. The sequence goes on along the minus strand of NJDC01058206.1, from coordinate 176,953 downwards.
CAAACGGACGGATTTTCTGATTGTATACACGTCACCTTAACTTGGTGGTATCCAAAGATTTTTTAATGTGAAAGATCAGCAAAATAGCTTTCGGCTTTTCTGATGGTAAGAGACAATCGTGGTTTATAGACAACACAGACGTTATAGATGCTTCGCCATCCTGTGGGGATGTTAGGCCTATTGTACAAGTCTACCGACTAATCTACCTGCCGAACTGAATAAATATGACAACGTCATTTCATTACGATGACAAAGCAGTGGATCCGTACACGGGTAAGTTCCTGCACAGCACTCACCGAATGTTCTGGTACAATTAGTGATGTTGAATGAGGAGGAATTTTAAATCTCACCAGGGGGAAGGGGGAATAAAAATCTTCGACCCTATTTCATACGGGTAAAACCAAGTTTTAATCATATTGACTAAATGTTGTAAAACCTGTGATAAATAAATATCCCTGAACAATTAACACGAGTTATTATTATATGATTATGTTATGGGTCGACACTATGGCCCTTCACTTACATTCAGAACTCCGATACAAAAATTCTGTCCAAATATATATCTCCATCTGTATTCTTCTGTAATACATGGTTTCGAAAAATTTTATGATGATTAAAAGAGACTCAGTTTTAAAAAGTGGAAACCCGATCAAAATAGATAGGATGGAGTCCTTCCTCGACATGAATTAATGGCAAAAATAAAAGTAACAACAGTTTTGCGAGTGTTCAAATAATATCCAGTGCCGTTTTTAAAAAAAAAAACTTGCAAAAAACGATAAAATCTGTCAAATCGATTTTTTTTGTACGTTACCTAAGAACGTTCAATTGGATGAAATAAAACAATTTTCGTGATTCTTTTTTTTTGTTTTAGTCGGTTCTCGTAAAATGTAATCGAATCCGACGAGAAATGTTTGATATTTGATATTTTCCATCGTCGGCGCTTGGTAAAACTTCCAAATATTCATATTTTTAAAGAAAGAAACACTTGTACTGTTTTACTTATCACTTATAATTTATTAGGTACTTTGTAATTAGTAGCCTACCGGTTTCGCTTATACAGCATCAACAGGGCTAAAACTTAAACTACTCAACTTGAGTATGAAATGTTTGAGTTAAAATATAGGTTCGCTGGTAAAGTGCCGTGGAGCAGTTTGTCCAGGTAGGGATTCACCGCTTTATCTATTCCTGCCGCCATAGTCACAATGTCAAGTTCCGGTCAGGAGAGTAGGGTAGCGGGTAGACTTGCACAATTGGCCTAACACCCCGACCACATGACAGCGACGCACCTATAACATCTATCGTCGTTGACCAAAGAACCGTGTGCTCGTTAGCTGACCTTTTACATAGAAATATAGTTAGGTAAAGTGCCTAAACCTCCTTGACTGATTGAAGTTACACTAAAATATGCGTATTATTGTTACTTTAATATAACATTCAAATAATATATGTGGTCTAGCGGTTCAGTTGTTGGACTTGACTGCCTGAGGCCCCGGGTTGGAATCCCGGATCGGGCAACAAAAAAGAAAATTGGGTTTTTCCAATTTTCAAATAAAAAAAAAACGTTGCTCAGGATTGGACATTATCACCGATACCATTATTATAAAAAAAATCTGTTTGTCTGTCTGTTACACTTACAGAAGTAAACTGCTAAATCGATTTTAATAAAATAGAATGAGAATAGATGATAGAATGAGCCAATTTCGAACAGTCTTTTTTTTTTAAATCAATTACCAAAAGGAGTGTAATGGGGAATACTGATACTATAAATACGAAAGTCTATATTTTGTGTGTCTTTTTTTATTTGGTAAGTGACACCCGTGGCCTATGGACACCATAGATGTTACGGATGCGTCGCTGTCGTGTGGCCGGGGTGTTTTTTTATGATACTGGAAGGCAAACAAGCAGACGGATTTTCTGATGGTAAGAAATTCACGCCGCCTAGAGACACCAAAGGTGGTAATGGTGCTTTGCCAACCTGAGGCCGGGATGTTAGGCCTCGAGCAAAAGTAAGTTTACCGGCTACCTTACCCTCCGAACCCGAACACGCCATGACGTTAAAGCGGCAGGAATAGGTAAGGCGGTGGTACCAATCTGGGAGAGTCGCTGCGAAACTCTACCACCTAGTCAGATGTCACGGTGCTAGTGACGGTGAGCCCATGCTCGCCTTTTACGAGCTGCCTGGCAGGAGGGCAGATGGTCTATTCTGCAAAGGAGCCCGGACCAACACGGGCCACTTGTGCAAGCCTACCGGTTACCCTAACCTCCGGACCGGAACATGACAGAGGCATTATGGCGGCAGGAGTAGATAAGGCAGTGGATCCATACCCGGGCCGGTTGGTACACCGTACTCTAGCGGCCAATATTAATAATCAATCCTAATCCAAAACTTGATGTCCAAGATTGATATTTTGATCCATTTTTATGTTATCGCTTGCCAATAACATATCTGTGGACATGATAAATATGGCAATTATGTATAGGATAGGCTGGCGGATACGCAGCTATCTAGATTGCTTGAAATCCATCTTTAGAGAAACATTATTAGCATTGGCCGTAGGTGGATACACCCGGGCCGGTTGCTACACCGTACTCTACCACCAGTGGTCTTGTTGATGATTACCTATATTCTAACCTGTACTCATGTTTTACAAGTTGCAGAGATGCAGATGATCTATTCCACTCAGCAGATTCGGACCAACACGGAGAAACTTATTTCAAATATTAGCCCCCCAATAAAACTTCAATGAGGAAGGAATAATCGTATTAAAATTTAAAATCTGTTCGACGCTGAAGAAGTAACGGCTCACAAGTCAGTTTTAAAATAAACTAGTTGTTCTCGCGAACATCGTTCCGTCCGTTCAGTTCGTATGGGAAAAAATAAATTGTTGTTTTTCCCAGTTTCCTCACAATCGAACAGGATAAAATGTATCATATGTCCTTCTCCCGGTTCTAAGCTACCTCCCCACAAATTTTCAGCCTAATCGGTTTAGCCGTTCTTGAGTTATAAATAGTGTAACTAACACCACTTTCTTTTATATAAATAGATAAATGATTCTCATTAACGATAACTTCGCGTGTAATGCGTAGGAGTCGGTTTAACGGTGTATGGTGAGAGTTGGCCCGCACACACTTGAGTTTTACCTCACGCCCACATTTACTATCCCATTTCATTAGATTGCAGTTAAAATTCATCGCCTCTGTGGTCTAGCGAATCAGTTGTTGGACTTGACTGCATGAGGTCCCGGGTTCGAATCCCGGGTCGGGCAACAATAAGAAAATTGAGTTTTTCCAATTTTCTAATAAAAATGTTGCTCGGGATAGGATATGTGCGCGGTTGGCGATAGGCTTGCCACCTATCACATTGTGAGACTTAGTATCTTCGGCTAGTCGTAGGTGCCCTGGTTGTGCCTCTGCCTACCTCTTCGGGGATATGGGCGTGTAGACTCTTTTTTTTAAATTCAACAATTAGTATATATAGTGGTGGCAGATCTAAAGGCAATGCTTTGTTCGGTGTAATGGGTATTCTACAGCTTAGTTTTGATATTTTAGCGTATACCATAGAGCAGCCTTTCCCAAAGTGGGCGATAACGCCCCCTTGTGGGCGCTGGAAGCCTAGAGGGGGGCGGTATAAATCTTGAAAAAAATGTTTTTTTTTTAAACTAGGCGCAACAAATATGTTATTGAGGTTATTGACAAGAAAAAAACGAGGGGGGGGGCGCTACAAAACAACTGATTTTCAAAGTGGGCGTTACATGAAATAAGTTTGGGAACCTCTGCCATAGAGGCTATTCCTGCTATGGAAGTAACAGCCTTCGCCCGCATGATCAAGCTCTCGGACTACCAATCAACATAACGACTCCTAACGATAACTGTTGGAGCTGACCTCCAACAAATATAAGATTTGTAAAAATTAGATGTCAACCTATATGTGTTTGAATGTGGACTGCAGTATGAAGACTTGCACACATAAACTAAGTATACAACTTCTTACGCAGGGTTAAATCTTTTTACATTAGAATGTTCATTTTGACTCCCTCGCTCGCTTCGTTAGTCGAGTGGCTAGCATAACTTGCCTAATTACACCGACGCACGCAAAAACTGCTGAACTGATTTTCGTCTAATTTGGCACACACTTGGAGGGTAGGTAATTAAATTAACATATAGGATAGTTTTTATCCCGAAAAATGATCCTATGGAGTCCCATACAACTCCGCAGGCAACAGCTAGTATTGTATATAGAAAGCAAACAAAAATTTTCTAGCGGTACACAACTTTGTTGGTAGCCATAAGATGTTAATGAAATCTTACGCCAATGTCTGTTTCTTTGTCACTAGCACCGTGATTATTTTAGTATCTATATACGTCTGAAATATGTCTTTAACAGTTATGTTTCAATATCTTAAAACATATTTTGTTGTACAAAAGTAATCTCAAAATAAAAGAGGCAACTAATTCCTATTCGGAAGTAAGTCAAAAACTTCCGCGTTAGTTAATCCAAAAAAAATAAACAAATAAGATTTATATAAAATAAATAAATAAATTGGTAATTATTTTACATATCTCAATGTCATACTTAAGCAGTGGATTGAAGACTCACCTGAAACAAAATAAAAAAAATATATCTAGTTTCCGCCATAATAAAAAAATATACATATTTAAAAATTAATTATACACTCCGGTTGTTCCAACATCCGACAAATCAAACATTGTGAAAATCGTTCCAGCCGTTGTTCACTAGCGGTATAAGCCTATGAATAAATAGAGACGTATGTTTGTTTGTTATCTCAATACATAAAAAACCATCAAGATATTAAATATTCTTGGACAACTCACAGAAATTGAAGCTAACCCCAGAGTAAGCAAATCGAATACTCGTATTGTGGGTTAGTTAAAGAAATTAATAGGTACATAAAAATATTTAAATAGATACCAGAATAAATTTAATAAACACCTAGACCCAAAAAGCAGACACTAAATGTTCATCACACAAATAAATACCTGCCCGTCGGGAATCGAACCCGAGCCTCGCGGATGGTCAGTGTGTACGCTAGCCCCTCGACCAACGAGGCGGTCAAGATTTTCCGATTTCGTTATATTTTTATTTCTATTCCGGGGAACATCGTGCCGCCCTGCCCTGACATATGTTTTTTTTAAAATCCGACGGAAATAGGAGTGTTATAAGTTTCACGTATCTGTTGGTATATGTGTGTATGTCTGTGGCATCATAACTCTTAAACGAATAAAGCGATATCAATGCGATTTTTTTGTTTAAGAGGTGACGTCATCGAGGTGGTTTTTTTGGGTGTTATTAAAATAATAATTGTAATATTAATAGAATATTTAGTTCGTTAGTTAGTTAGTTTATGTTATAACTAATGATATGTGTTTTTCTTTTGAATGGCTTATATGTTGCTAATCGAGAGGTTTTTACAACTTCACCGGGTTATATTTAATTGTTTAATAAGACGACATCATATTAAAATAATTAAAGTCGGTTTCGTGCAGTTTTATAACATTTAAAATATTTGTGGCCTACCGGTATCGTTAATTAAAACATCTTCAGGGTCACTTAAAAAATACAAATATAACTGTTAGAAACATTGTAGTTCTTAAAAACAATACTTATTATTAATGTTTTATTAATACTAGACCACAAAGGAGATTTTGTGTTATAGTGGTCTCGAGTTAGACTTGACTTCATTAGGTCCCAGGGTTTGCTTTCCGGGTCGCACAACAATACATATTTTTTTTTCAATTTTCTTACATAAACAACGTTGGGATGGGACTTGTGCCTGGTTGGCGAGAGGTTTGCCACCTATCACACTGTGGGTCTTGCGGCCGCATGAAGAGACGTCAACTAACATTTAGTCTACCATTCACATTTTTTTTATTTAATAACTGATTAAAAGATTATTGACGACTCTGAGTGTCTATAATATCTTCGGATAGTCGAGGATGCTTGTACATTTGCCAACCTCTTCGGGGATACGGGCGTCAAGAATTGAACATTGAAGATACTCGAGAACAAAAATTGGGCGAGATCGGATTAGGACTGATCAGAAACAAACCTTTCCTAAACATGTCTGTGAGTAAGTCTGTTTCTTCACGCATACCGGGAAACTATTACTTAACAATTTTGGTAAAATTTCATTATTGACAAATTTAAATATTGACAAAATTAAAACCTGATTTATGTATCATCAAAATCGTTCAAACAGAATAAATTTTGTTGAAGAAAGTGCAATGTCAGGATAAACTTGCACTGTAATACTTATTACACTTACTTTCAATTTCCCAAATTAACCAACTAATTAACTGAGAGATTAATCTTCGATTAGTTAATTTGGAAAATCAAACTGTATTCTTACACCGACAATTAGAGATTTTTTCCTGATTGGTTAATTTGGAAATTCAAAGCGCATAATTACATTAATAATTAGAGACTATACCACGGTTGATAAATTTGGAAATTCAGAGTGTATTTAAGTCATAATCGTAGTATCACCTAGCGCCAAGGATTTTTTTATAGACTTGGAAGGCAAACAAGCAGACGGATTTCGTGATGGTAAGAAATTTTAAAGAAACCAAAGGTGGTAATGGTGCGTTGCCAACCTGAGGCCGGGATATTAAGCCTCGAGCAAAAGTTAGTTTACCGGCTACCTTACCCTCCGAACCGTAACACGTCAACGGCAAGCATGGACTTTATGGCGGCAGGAATAGGTAAGGTGGTAGTACCAATCTGGGCAAGTCGCTGCGAAACTCCACCACCTAGTCAGACGTCACGGTGTTAGTGTCGGTACCTAAGCCTATGCTCATCTTTTACGAGTAAATGAAAAGTATACTGGCAACACTAACAAAATACAATTTATGGATTAAAGTTATACAGATAAAGTTGTATACGTTGGTTTCTGTCGTATTATTAATAAAAAAAACATGGATTACCTTAAAGTCTTACAAAGGTTTAAACTGACATTTGTGATAATGCTGCTGCTCGCAAATTTCAAGTTATTTTAAATGTATGCTATCTTTTTCAAATGCAACAAAAACAAAAGAGATAGAACTTTTAGACCCGTCAGATTAGCCCGGACATGACATGTTGTGACGTTTTTAATCAACGTTTTCAGAGGGATAGATTAAACATCTGTAAAGATATCGTGTTCAAACGAATCTGACAGCACTTAAACCGCGAATTACTTTAGAATACTTTCACTAACTGGTGACGAAAAACGAGGAGTTTTATTAACCCCCAATGAAATACAAGGGCTTCTATAAGTTTGGCGTGTCTGTCTGTGTGTATGAATGGATCGATTTCGATGTGATAATAAATAATAATAAATATCTCTAGACAAGTTACGCAAATTGAATGTAACCCCAAAGTAAGCAAATTATATGCTTGTGTTATGGGTGTCCAACGACACCAATACATAGCAATACTTAAATAGATAACCAGAATAAATTTAATAAACACCCAGACCCGGAAATGCAGACATTTAAATGTTCATCACACAAATGCCTGCCCCCGTCGGGTATCGAACCCGAGCCTCGCAGTTAGTCCGTGTAGTTAGGCGTGTACACCAGCCACTCGACCAACGAGATTTTTTTGTATGTCTCATACATAAAGGTTTTTTAGGGGACTAATTGTAAATACAAAAACCGGATTGGCACTATTTTAAGTTTTACGATTCCGTCTGTCTATTTACTTTTCAAACACATTCACACCTTTATACAGCTAGTTCTATTTATCACTACCGGTTTCCTAAGGCTTCATTTATAAAAAATACGCTTACAATAATAAACAACAATTAAGTATATTTCATGTTCATCTAATTAATACTTATTTGTGTTTTAATTTAATATTAATAAATGTAATAAATCTTATTTTTATTGCTTACCAGAATATTATTTTAAGGATGTATATCAGTACTGTTAGTGGCTACTATTATATTATACTTACTACGTAATGTTTGTATTAAAAGGGTAATGGAGGTTTTGGGCTTTGGCGCCATCGAGAGAAAATATTATGGTCGAAGTTTTTTTCATAATGATTGAATTTCGTGTTGATATTGAGTGAAATTAGTCAATTTTGGTGGCATTTTGTACAATTTTGTTCAATGAAAGTGCAGAAATGAAATAATCATGAAGAAGTTAGCGTATCGTGTATTTCCTCGTTGCAGCCAAATCTCATTACATGAGCTTGAGTAATGAGGTCGCCGCTTTTTCAAGAGCCTGACGAGACTTATTGACGACTTATGACTGATGATATAAAATTTGATGCAAATTTCTACTTGACTTATGGCAAAATACTAACGTAAAGGCCAAAACCTAAGAAACAAAGAAGAAAAAAAGGGTAATGAATGTGGAGGAAGCAAGACTGGTCTGCCAGGACCGTGAGGTTTGGCACTCGATACTCTCTGCCTACCCCGTAAGGGATTTGGGGCGAAAATATGTATGTATGGAGTACATCCATACGTATACGTAATAAATACGTAACATTATTTTAAAGTGGAAGGTCTGCAAACAAAGACGAGGCTCTAGAGATGGTAATAAGTAGGAAACCGTGGCATACCGTGGCCTCGTTGGTCGAGTAGCTAGCGTACACGCCGAACTACATCGACTAACCGCGAGGCTCGGGTTCGATTCCCGACGGAGGCAGGCTTTTGTGTGATGAACATTTAGATGTTTGCATTTCCGGGTCTGAGTATTTATTAAATTTATTCTAGTATCTATTTAAGTATTTCTATGTATTAGAATCGTTGACTAAAACCCATAACACAAGCATATAATTTGTTTACTTTGGGGTTAGATTCAATTCGTGTGACTTGTCCAGGGATATTTATTTATGTTGCGATCCGGAGGGGATGGTATCTAAGGTAGACTTACATAACAGGTCTAAAATGCCGCTTTCAGGGAAATCCATAATGGTGTGTATATCAAAGAACAAAGAGCAAAGCTAATTCCTTAACAATCAGTAGGGTTACTCTTGAAGCTCGTTTCATGCAATATTGGATATTGGAAATATGTCATTTTTGGTACTCTTGAACACAATATTGGACATAATAAACATTTAGTTAATAGTAAATAATAAATTAGTTTATCGGATTTTTGGAATTCATTTGTAACTAAATGTCAATAATCCGCTTATCTGTGTTCAAAAGTACCTAAAATGACATTTAAGATTACAATTTCCAATTCGCATGATATAGAAATTCAAAAGCAACCTCCAACAGATCTATGAGTGAAGTCATAGGCGGATTTCATTTTTATTTTAGATAAGACAAGCGTTACTATGCGAAAATCTTTATTTGAACAATAAAAAACATTATTCTAAATTTTTATTTTTAAAAACTTTATTCTAAAATTTCGACTTTATCATTATTGTTCCCATTAATCGTGGTTTATAGCTTGTAATCATCATATTTTATTAGGTTTAGGTGCAAATAAGTTAAACCTGTAGTTTGTTAAAATTACATCACCCGATTCCGAACTTCTGGTTTGGCATTCATAAATATTTATGAACATCTGCACGGTATATAACAGTTATCGTCCGTCGACACAAGTACGCGATAAAGTCACTTTCACATTAACTGGGACTGGTTGAAATAATTGCAGCATACATTACCTACACAACTAGAGTCATGATCTAGTTATGAGAGCCAAGTTTCAAAGAAAGTGTCAGGATTAACACATTACACTAGACATTGGAGATATCTAATCCCTACAACACCGTAGTATTGCAAAGGGGTTAGATAGGTAAGTGTGTTGATTAATGTACATATTTTTTTTATAATGAAAATGGACAAAAGGATGAATAAAACAAGCGTTGATAGCATCAATAAATAAATAGTAACGGTCAGTTCAATTAACGCTCACATACACTCGCACTGTGAACCCAAAAAATAACCAACAGTGTAGCAAGTGAATTATGAAACTATACAGAATGCAATTTTCATTGTATAGTGTAGGTTTACATTTATATGTAGATATTACATATATTGTTTACGTCAAAGAGCTTAGTACAGAGCTTGTTTATTGACATTTTATAGCATTATCATTAATCACACACAATCCTGTGGTTTGTTTTAATTACATCATTCAATTCTGAATTACTGGTTTCGTAGGTACTTGTAAATATTAACGAACATCTGCACCGCAGATAACAGCGCCGTTCGATGTAAGTACGCGGCAAAGTTACGTTCACATAGACTGGAATTGACCGAAATTATTTTAGTGCATAAATACACTACCAGAGTCCAATTCACATCAAATTAAAATTGCTATATTTCGAAGATAGTATCAGAACTAAGAAGCAATTTACTGACGCATTGGTTCTAACATTACATTTATGAGTAGGAAAGTGTACAATGTTAACATCAAATCAACTTTAAGTTGTAGAACGTACATATCAATTGTTTTTAAAGTACAGAATTCCAAATAATATAAGGGTTAAATATTCTTGTTGAAGTAGCCCAGTGCTTTCTAGATGTAAGACTTCTATAAAAAAAAATAGAAAATCTATAACCAAAAAACACGTTAATTCACTAAGTAATTTCTAGTATAATCACTTACCTAGTCGTGGTGATATATTTTTAAATACGTCAACATTGCTTAAGAAAGTCCTTCGAAATTGTTTTTATAAAGAAACAATTCGCTATTTTGTATTGAAACTAGAAACTATATTCACGCTAGTATCCCCAAAGAAATATGAACTTATACTATACTCAATATACTTATAACTAGGGTATCCACAATTTTCTGAAGGTGCTTAGTCCACAGCACACACAGCACACGAGCAATGGCCCCATGTAAAGGACATAAGCCAGTTTTACATCACTTTATTATGTCCCACAGGTGAGCCACATAACTGTAAAACGAACAAGCCGATAAATTTTAATGTTTATGACCGTATTGTTACTAAAATAATTCTCACGCATTTAAAAAGCAATTAATTATTATACGTTCTACTCGTGTTTAGTGACGTCATTGCCAGTCAATGTGACATGTACTTGAAACATACCATACAAGTTACCACATAACAAATATACAAGTATAAATATGTCTATAGTTTATTTATACTGTGCAAAAATCTTAATTTTTTGCGCTCAAAATAACTTCCTGCTATATTTCGCAATATTTTATAATCTGATACAACATTTTCTCCCTATTGTCTTTGTTTGACAGTGAATAATAACTATTGTGTCGATGTATGGAACAGCTGTTTTACTATGAAAAAACTTTGTTAGCTCGTAACGTGATTATTAAAAAAACTTTGGCAATATTTTGACTACAAAAAATAGACGGTTTTTGCGCGAGTATTATTTAGTGATACTTCCTCGTTAATTCGAAGAAACGGTATTAAATATCATTCAGTAATGACAGCTTACTGTTTACTGTGTGAAATAAGTATCTGACAGCTATGAGAGTTATTGTAATTTGTATTATCGCAATTAAATTGCAAAAAGCCGACCTAAGTCGTGATTCACACGTACGACAATCACACAACGTCGCAACGAGTAAACGTGGTCAAGAAGTGGTTAAAAGATAGTGCACATTTGGACGGGTCGGGACGAGGCGCCTCGCAGTGCAATAATCGCTTTCACACATTTTGCATGGAGCAACGCACACTATGCGCGCGCGCATTCCTTGATGCAGAATGCAGTCTTCTCAAAGAATAAGAAAATGCTAGTCATGTAAATAGGGGGCTAGTTATATTTTAATGCTACACTTTTGTACGACAACTACCAGAGGCACCACTTTTCATGCTTGAGGATTTCAAAGTAGTATTGCCACTCTTACTTTTACTGTACTTTTTGGTACTAAGTAACAAAAATTCTGCCGGCGCCGACCCGGTCCGCCTAAGTGTGCTTTGCAATGCGAAGTACCCCGTACCCGACGCGACACACCCGATTCGCCCCATCATCAGTCTGCGCTATCCTTAAGTGTGAACAGGGATGCTGCAATTTCACGTAGTTGCATTTTGGCATCGAAAAAATATGTATGTCTTTGCGTTGTGGTGTGGTTTTGGCAAAAGGTTGCAATGACGCAACAAGTGTGCAGTGTGGATACGTCAACACAAAATAACCAGCCAACGTTCTCTTTTCTCCTCTCGATGTGTTCAGACGCTAATTCACTGCGTCACTGGTTGTTGTATTGTGGTTGCGATGTGGTGCAAGTAGTGATTAGAAGTCTTTTTACGCTTTTTTCTATCTCGACCCCATCCCGCTCAGTATCGTATCACGCTGTAATTAAATTCGTTCCAATACACGCCAATAAAGATCTAAACGGCGCGTCGCAAAACTAAAGCTGTAATGTTAAGCATCTTACGTAACTTGAACCTCCAAGTCGATAATGGCAAGCACTAACCTTATGGCGATGGGTCTAGGTAAAGCAGTAGGAAGTACTAAATATAGGCGAAATGTCGCAAAACACTATCACCTAGTAATAGTAACTTTACATAGGGAATACATAGATACAAACGTAAGGAATGTTCTGACTTAATTCGCTTATCATGAGCTGACTGACAAGAAAGCATTTGGTGTGCATTCTTCGAAAGAACCCTGAACCAATAATTGACCACTTCATCAATCAGTAATAGTCCCTCTGTGTAGTGTTGCGGATCTACGGCTTTACCTATTCTTGTCAATACCAAATTTCAAAAAGCCATAATGGCTATAGGATATCAACTGTTATTACATCATATACACACATACATATATTCACGCCAAATCCCCAACTGGGTTGGCAGGGGGAGTCAAACGTCAAATGTCACGATCCTTGCAGACCTGCCTGGCTTCCTTCACATTTATTACTTTTTTCAGATAAGAGTACCTGGGGTAAAACATGAGTAATATGATGGTGGAAATTCAACCTTGGTCTCCCGAGGTACCTACTTCCATCAACACTCGCATTGTGTAAAGATTTATCATAACAATTATTTTAGTAATACTGGTAACATTGATAGGCTACTTAATTTACAATAAGGAGGAATCGAAACAAAACCCTACCCTGTTGCAAATATTTTTTTCCAACTGTATCATATTCTAAGGATCATCATCATAAGGATTCGTAAGCCACACCATATGACGAAAATATGGTGCCGTAATAATACCCATTCTGAAAGTTTGCAATTATGTTTTCTACTGCCCATCTTTAATTGCCTAACTTTGATTTTTGATCAAAATCTATGGGTTGAACAAGTGTGATAGACTTGTGTTTCCCTAGGTAGAATATCCATCTTTCTGGTAGCTTACCTTATGCGAGCTCAAATTAAACGGGTCATTACCAACAAAACCACTAGTGGCAGAGTAGCTGTGCAGCAACTTGCCCAGGGGGCTGATTATGTCTCTCAATTGCCCACTAAAATGGAAAAGTCTACAACATATAGCAGACAAATGACGTGTTTTGTCATTTGATATACACTTTTGCAGTTTGAGTTGGCAGGTGAGATACATAATCCCCCCCTCTGATACGGATCCACTGCCTCTCCTGACACTAAAATGAGTGTTTCGTAATTTCGTGGGCAAATCCGGAGGGTAGTCCACGAACAAAAGTAGGTTTAACTACCTTACTTTACTTACCTTATCCCCCCAACTGGCACACGTCAACGGCAGCGCTGAGATTATGACGGCAGGAATAGATAAAGCAGTTGTACCAATACAGCCGAATCGTTGCGAAACTCTACCACCTACTAAATATATCTATCTAAAGAGCCACGGTCGTCTTTCACTGTCAAGATGTTTTGTATGCTTGTTCACTGTTTTCCCACATAAAAAAATTCGACGGAGGAAGATTTTATAAAGATCCCTGGTTTTAAAAATGCATTTAGAAGACACCGTATCAATTTAGCCCAGTGCGTTGATACCAGAAATTAGATATCGTTTAATCACGTAGACCATACAAAATGTACTTGCGAATAATATGAAGCCTGATTTCCCATACCGTTTCTGATCAACTAATGGGTATGTAGTCCTGTTATATGCGTGCACAGTCTGATGCAATACAGTTGTATTATTGCAAACTGATAAATATATAAATATTCAATATGTCGTCCACCAGATGAGGAAAACAATATTAACCCCAATTGATTATTAATTTGGTATGATTTATGTTGTTGAATAACAATAAGTTATAATAAAGGACAAACGGGTAAGGTACATAGAAAGTAACTAAAATAGTTTAAACTTAAACTAAACAATAACATGGTTAACCTAATCATCAATAAGGCAAAAGTAATTGACTGGTCAACGCCAAGGCCAAACCCTTAAGGCTGGAAAGGATACGATCATTACCGTACGTGTATTGTACCACATCGACCACGCGTTTAAATACCCTTATAACGAATAGATATTTTAAACATCGTATACTCAAGACCGTATCATATTTTTTTATGACATTGGAAGGCAAACAAGCAGACTGATTTCCTGATGGTAAGAAATTCCCGCCGCCTAGAGACACCAAATGTGGTAATGGTGCGTTGCCAACCAGAGGCCGTGATTAGGCCTCGTGCAAAAGTAAGTGTACCGGCTACCTTATCCTCCGAACTGGAACACGTCATTACGCTATGGCGACAGACATAGGTAACGCGGTGGTACCAATCCGGGTGAGTCGCTGCGAAACTCTACCACCTAGTCAGATATCACGGTCTAAGTGACGGCAAGCCTATGCTCGCCTTTTACGAGCTGCCTGGCACAGGAATGCAGATGGTCTATTCTACAAAGGAGTCCGAACCAACACGGGGAAACGGTCGTTTTTACGGTACGGTCGAATTCCTGAGGATGCCTCGGTGTAGAGGCGAAACGTACGTCGAGTGTGATTTGGTGTTCTCTGTGGTGAGTGCTTCGACAAAGTTGGCGAAGGACATGACAAGTGGTTTTGTTTCCCGTGTTCGGACTCTATTCGTGATCTGGTCGCGGAGGTGGGAGGTGGGAACTTTAGGTAGGGTTGTCACATTAGAGAACGTGACAATTTATATTGTCCCGAGCTCTTTCTGTATTCGTGTTCTGGTCGCGGAGCTGGGTGGTGGGAACGGCAGTTAGGCTTGTCACATTCTGTGTCGTTTGGAGGATTATTTGCCACAACAGTTACACTGCTTACGCGGAATTAGCAAAATAAATGCTTATTTTACATCTGTTAGAACGTGTTCTTATAGATACAATTATCACCATACATGTTTTATTACACATCTAGCTAGTGTTTGGTTATCCTCTTTCAGAGTTGTTTTTAACATCGCATACACAGACGCTATCATAATTAGGATAACGCGTGCTTAAACAAGTATCAGTATAAAATATAATGTTTTTTATCCGTTTCGTAAGTTCTAGTAAGTTTTGTCGATAAGAGCGCCCAATTAACAAGCTTCAACTAATTCATTGCTAATTAGGATTCTAATTGATACCGAGAGTCGAAAAATTTTTCGTTTTCTGTTCAACATCCGGTATACTTGATCCAATTATAAAACGAATTATTGAAAGGCGTTAACACTTTGCGGGGTCAGGACTGAGTAAATTACTGAAATGAAATCTATTTTCAATCGCCTCTGTGGTAGCGGTTCAGGTGTTGGACTTGACTGCATGAGGTCCCGGATTCGAATCCCGGGCCGGACAACAAAAAGAAAATTTGGAAGAAAAGAAATCCAATTTTCTAATAAAAAAAAATGTTGCTCGGGATTGGATTTGTGCACGGCTGGCGATAGGCTTGCCACCTATCACATTACCATCACCTTAGTGTCTTCGGCTAGACGTGGGTGCCCTGGTTGTGCCTCAGTCTACCTCTTCGGGGATATGGGCGTAAAGATACTTACTTACTTACTTATGAAATTTATTTTGTCGCGTTTTCTACAAAAGCAATGAGTTCGCGTCACCAATATGCTGTGAGGGAAAATGCGCTACTCAGTATTGAAAACATAAACAGATGCATAACTCCTTTTACCATATTACGATCCCCGTGTTAGTCCAAAACCTTTACCTTGCAGCTCGTAAGAGGGAAGTAAAGGTGGGTAATAATCAACAAAACCACTGTTGGTAGTATTCGTTAGTGCATGACAGCTCTTATCAATACATCTATCCTCAATACCCATATCCACAGCAAATATATTACACAACTATAAGTTTAAAATTAAAATTTTTCAACAAGCCCTTTTTTAACAAAACCGTCATATCGCACATTCTTATGAATGTAACTATTATTGATTGACTTACGTATTCCACGAACAATAGAAATCTCTGTTTGACATTTACACTCATTCCATATTGACATTTGTCCCCGGCATCTTAAGACATGAAGCTTTTACTACAAACATAATGGCGAGTAAAATAAGAATGTGATTGTTATCGATTGAATCAGATATTACATAAATATTATAAAAACGCTGACTAACTTTAAGACTCAATAGATTTATGTAAGTTTGAGTCATACTGTACTGGTGATGATACTGATTTATAGGTTCCTGATAATAATGATAAAAAAGAAATCATGATTGCCGAAGAGGTTTTGTTTTGTTACCTTCTTCAGTCAGCCTAGCAAGGGTCAGGGTTCATATTACATAGATTCTGCCAACGTATCTATTGAAGTCTTAAATTAAAATAAGTTGTAAAAACTATGACGTCATATCGCAATAACTATTTCAGCTACTCTCAGCGCTAAAAGAGCCTTCAACCTACGTTTTAAGTTTCGAAATTAAAACAAAAACTTGATTTTCATGAGTTTTTCAGTAAATTTGGTTTAATCGATTATCGCTCTTTGAGCTTTTGCTACTGATCTTTTGATTAAAATTTGCTTGCATTTTGTAGATCAGTGCTTCTTCTGTACGTAGTACTACCACTTATTCTGTATAAAGGTTTTAAAACGGTGGCTATTCGCAACATAGAAGCTGAAGGACTATAATTTTAAATATGTTGTGTGCATTAGGTGCAAAACGTCTCGAGAGTACAAATGACTAAAATTTTTCATTTGTCCTGAGATACTTTTTTATTTAATTATAATTTGTTCAAAGTTTGTAGCCGACTTTAATAATATCTTGAGTTAGTAGAATGTGATTTCTATGATTTTGTCTAATCATAGACCAGTTTTCGTGAGTACCATTTTATTTATTTTCCTTGTGGGTTTTCCTCAACTTATCTATGTGACTATATATCTAGACATTCCCACATAATAGTGCCCTTGTATAATAACACCTATAATCAAGGTCAATTCGAAAGCGAGGCTTATGAGGGTTTTTAAAACAACGTTTAGTTTTTTTATGTTAGACAGCAAACAAGCACACGGCTTTCCTGATGGTAAACGACAGCCGTGGCCTAAATGGATGGCCATGGATGTTATCGGTGCGTCGCTGCCCTTTGGTCGGGGTGTTAAGAATATACCTTTCAGACAGAAACTTGACACGACTGGAGTGTATAGGGCAGTGGATCGCCACCCGGGCAATTGCTGTTAAAGCTTAAGTATATTACCATACCAGAATATGACACAGTCATTATAGCGGTGGATCTCCACCCGGGCATGTAGTTGTTAAACCGTACATTAGCAACGATAGTGTTCATGATCACCGTCTTCGAATGTCAACTTGTTTGTTTCCAATTTAAAGCCAGTTCAGTACTTACTTTAGTCGAAGTACTCGCTTCAGAAATAGCACGCCATATTTTCGTTGCACGCAGGTGTGACCCGGGGCTATAAAAAACTCGTCCATCGACCAGCACACATTGAGTAAACGTCAGTTATTTCTGGGTACTTGATCGACGTAACATCAAGAAGTACATTCAATGGTAACAAGAAGAATGCGTTTTTAATTGACACATAATCTATACAAATAAACAAAATTGGAGTGTCTGTTTGTGATATTAAAATATCCGCTTTTTACTACATGCGTATGAATGTCTATCTGTTTATTCCAGTTAACCTCTGAAACAACTGCGTCGAGGTTAATGGAACTTTCAATGGCACGTAGCTAATGAAATAAGGATTAACTTAGGCTTTTTATTATTTTAGAAGAAATCTAAATGAACAAAATAAATTAAAATAATATTTTATTAAAAACCACGCAGACGAAGTCGCAGGCACAGCTAGATAAAAATAAATATATCTAATAATAAAATTGATCAAACACGGATAGTGTGTTGTTTCGTACCGGGATTTCGAAGAGAAAGGGAAGAGGAGACTGTTACTGAACTCTCTTACCCTTCTAGGATGGAGATCTAAATTAATAGTAAGCAAATTATATACAAATTATGCACGTGTACATTGTATGGATTTTAGCTATGCAGGAACACTCTAATAGATACGAAAGTTAAAATATTTCTATTGCACCGCTAATGGTAGACGTTCGACAGTCACAAAATTTCACTGATAAAGCAAAGCTAGCCCATAATTACCCACAACTTTTAACATAATTTGTAAGAATAGAGAATAAGTATGTATAACAAATAAGCGGAAAAGTTCTTTCGTATAGGGACTTAAAAGCGAAAGGGAAAGGGAGAAAGCTCTTGTACTTTCTTGCTCTTGAAGGAATGAACTCTAACCCGATATTAAGTAAATTATATGCTCGTTTTATAGGCGGTAAAAACTATAATGGTAATACGTATAAATACTGAAATAGACACAAAGTACAGCTATTTTTAAAGTACCGCTAACGGTCGACATTCGACTATTAAACACCATCCCAACATTTTAAGTGACAATGCACAATCTCGCCTTATTTAATCTTAATCGATAGAAATAAATAAAATTGGAGCGTCATTTTGTAACATTAAAATTATACATAGGTAATAACCGCTACTTACTACATGCATATGAATGTATGTGTGCATAGTTCAAAACATTTTTTACAAATAACTATCTGTGTGTTTATCTCTAAAACGGCTGGACTGATGTTGAAGGAACTTTCACTTACACGTAACTGATTTAACTAGGAGTAACTTAGGCAGCTTTTATTTTTGACTCTTATCTTGTTTTGTTTGAATGTAAAGGTGGTACGTAAAATTAGGTTAGATTTCGTTCCCCTCTCTTCTCCATTCTCCTATATTCTGTATACTAAGTGTAAATTACTACTCTTATAACTGGACATCACTAATGGCTTAAGATGTGATGCGACTGCAAATCAATAACGTAACATGTCTTTACGTACATACTTTCTATTGTTACAACAAACTTATACCATTCCATCATTATTTCCTCCTTTCCACCTATAGAATAGAATAGAATAACTCGTTATTGCTTTTTTTTATAATATTGGAAGGCAAAAAAGCAGACGAATCTTCTGATGATAAGAAATTCACGCCGCCTAGAGGCACCAAAGGTGGGAATGGTGCGTTGCCAACCTGAGGACGTGGTGTTAGGCCACGAGGAAAAGTAAGTTTACCGGCTACCTTACCCTCCAAACCGGAACACGTCATTACGTTATGGCGGCAGGAACAAGTAAGGTGGTAGTAGCAATCCGGATGAGTCGCTGCGAAACTCTACCACCTAGTCAGACGTCACGGTGTTAGTGACAGTAAGCCTATGCTCGCCTTTTACGAGCTGCCTAGAAGGAAAGGAGCCCGGACCAACACGGGGACCAAAATACATAAAAAATAAAATACACTAAAAGAAACAAACTAAGTGATACACATAGGCGGCCTTATCGTCAAAACAGCGATCCCTCCCAGGTAACCTTAAGTTATGGAGATATAATAAAATAAAGTTTGCACGATAGTGCTTTTAATACACAAAAAAGAAAATTACACATGAAATATCAATTGGAATATAATTATTTTAAAATAAAGGAAAGAAAGAATAAACAGATTAACTTTAACCGAGTCAGATTGAACGTAGTCAGATTGATATTAGTGGCTTTCCTGACTTCTACTATCATATGTAAATCCTTTTTAATGACATATAAATAATCACTGACAAATCGATTTAAGTCCAATGGAACCTAATTATTTACTTGTGATATCCATATTATTCAACGATAAATAATAATTTTTCATAAACTAAGTATTATGAAAAATAGTCATAACTAATGAATTAACTCGTTAATTTGCATATAAATTAATTGACATAAGCAAACAATACATAAGAGGTAGGCAGAGGTACAACCAAGGTACCAACGACTACCCGAAGACACTAAGTTCCACAATCTAATAGATGGCAAGCTTATCACCAATCTGGGACATATCCAATCCCGGGCAACGTTATTTTTATTAGAGAATAGAAAAGACACTTTTTGTTGCATTCCATAATCTGCGGATCGAACCTAGGACCTCAAGAGAGACCTCAAGTGAAGTCCAAACGCTAAGCACAGACTCTATACGAGAGGCGTAGTATCACAATAAAAAAATTCATGTGAAAATATAAAATCTGGTATATGGACACATTACCTTAATAACTTATACCAGGGATGTAACGGAGGTAGTTTTATCGGAACCGAAGGCGGAGTCGGATATTTTAAATTTGCTTTATTGGAGTCGGAATCGGAGTCGGAGGCAGAATCAGAAGTGGTGGCATGAGAGAGAAATTTTATTTAAAGACGAATAAAACATTATTAAGTCAAATTATTTTTTTATTTTCAATTATAATATAAAACAAACAATGAAAAAAATGAGCACATTTCCAAATAAACAAGAAATTAAACCCAAAGTAGCATATTAAATTATATTAAATGAAAAAAGCTTTAAAACAAGTTAAATCAAATTAATTGACTCCAAAAGTAGTGTATTATACTTTACGAACAAAAAATTTGAAGCTTTATCTCCGTCCAATCTACGTTAAGCTTCGACCTCCGATTAAAATCTTCGATTTAAAAGTGTCGGAGCCGAAGTCGGAACCGAAGATGTAATAATAGTCGGAAGATCCGACTTAACGGATCCGAAGTCGAAGCTCCGTAACATCCCTAACTTATACCATAGACCATTTACCACTTAAAAAAGTTTACTCATACCAGGTGACAAACCAACATAAAGTGTTTAATAAATAGTTGTAACGACCAGCTGTAAGACAAACAACAGCTACAAATAAACATTAAACACTATAATTATGTCACAGCAGTACGTTCTGCCAAGTGGCCCGTAAAATGATTTATTTCGTTTGAACATTGCGGATTTGTAATACACGGCATTTGGCGATTTATTGTCGAAACTAGCTGTCGTTGATGCGAGCGTATTAATTATATTACTTCTGCTAGTTACAACATTCACCGGTGATGGTGTTCGCAACAGCAAGATCGGAGAGAAAGTGGAATCAAAATAAACTGCCGATTTATAAATGACTGAGGTCGTGGTTTGGGCACGCGTAAAGAATGGTGGATGAAAGATTGACAAAACAGACGAATGGTAGATATAAGGTAACAAATCTTATATACCCAAACATATACAGAAAATATACATAAACCAAGAAGGTAAATTACAAGTCCAGTACAATGAACTATATAAAACAGATCATTATGCTAATCTACATATTAGTGAAAAAAAGTTATCAATAAAACATTAAACATACAAACCCTCGAGGTCTCTGAATAAAAACTAACCTGAATGCATAAACATTTTGTTATGTACTTAACATTTTCAGAAAAAAACAATGTTTATTAAATTAATATGTATTACATTAATAGTTTCACATTGCCTCAGGCTTGAACGAAATATTTTTTAGCGGCCAACTAATTAACGATTGCGGAACTAAACCATGTTATCCCAGGTCGTTCAACCATTTACTAAAACGAGGATTTGGACCGGGGAAGTAGGTTTAGTTTCTTTATGGTTTTTAGTTTAAGCTGTAACTGTCTCATTAATAACCATAAACTAAATTACTTCAAAGTTTAAGGCGACATACCAGTCTCTATCGCCCTG
Organism: Calephelis virginiensis; assembly: GCA_002245475.1. Lineage (NCBI taxonomy): Eukaryota > Metazoa > Arthropoda > Insecta > Lepidoptera > Riodinidae > Calephelis > Calephelis virginiensis. The sequence goes on along the minus strand of NJDC01058206.1, from coordinate 155,144 downwards.
TAACACAGACTGTTTTATCAACTTAAGCCGTGAATTACCTTGGTCTAATATGTTTATAAGTTTTAAACATGGTTGCGTTTACGAGAGCGTAAGACAAACAAGAAGACAGTACGACTTACGAGAAAGAAGTCGCTTATATACACACTTTTTTATGATATTGGAAGGCATACAAGCAAATCCTGATTGTAAGAATTTACGCCGCTTAGAGACACAAATGGTACGTCGCCAACCTGAATCCGGGTTGTTAGGCATCGAGCAAAATTAAGTTTACCGACTACCTTATCCTACGAACTGCGAATCAGGAAAGCCTTAAGTTTGTTGTTCTGCAGTTTTCTAGATAAAGTAAAACTGCAAAAAATCGACTTCCGATTTCAATAATTATGGCATGAAAGCACACAAATATTGAGTATTTTCTTGATGTTCCTGGAATTCAATCATCAGATCCAGATATGGTAAAAACGGGGCCAACTTTAAAGTACGAATTTACGAAATAAAAAAAATTGAAATCAGGTCAGAAATGACGAAGAAATCAATTGCATATTATGCCCGTTTAGCGATAGTCTTGCCACCTATCACATTGTGGGACTTAGTGTATTCGACTATTCGTGGGTGCCCTGGTTGTGCCTCTGCCAACCTTTTAGGGGATATGGGCGTGAAGATACTTAAAACGAAAGGAGATTTATTAGGATATTTCGTTGCTGGTTTACGGTCATTTCTAATCCGCCAGATATAACAAAATAGCTATATCGAATATATACATATAACAATGCTAGCAATATCGAATGATGATTTTAACCTACTTTTAAAAATTCCATTACGAAACGATCGCTTTGCAAATCGTATACGTATGTCAATCGTATGACCAAGCAATATTTCTGATGATAAGGCAAACAGATTACTTACCGTATAAATATATCTATGTCTTTTCATGTAGAGATCTTAAGGCCCCACACTTAGTCAGCCAGAAGAGCCAATCGCCGCACTCCCCCGTTCAATGATTACTATGAAATATTGCGCTCTAAAGTAAATGTCTTGCGACAAATCACTATTTTTAACACTATAAAAGTAATTTTAAAAAAAGTATAAAAACTGAAACACTTACCTTTTAGGTATAGTACTTGTCTATGTTTATGTTAAAACTGGTCTCGATATTTTCATAATTGAAGTAGATAGTTGGGTTTTGCTTTCAAAAAAGGGTTAACTTTTTGATTTTTTTCTATCGAGCAAAGTGAAATGAATCGTGTTTTGGAAACACTAGTATTATAAAGCATATTAATGTTAATCTTGTGTAATTTTTTCGCCAAGAACCATCATTGCTTTGTATGAAAAAAACAGTATATTGCTGACGTATTTTAGCATACATGGCCCCTGAAATTCTATTGCGTGCAATTTTTTTTATTATGAGTGGTATATTCACAAGTTCTCCTAATCGTAATTCCAGAAACTGCTGAACCGATTTTGTTGAAATTTGGCACACACATTGAGTGTTACTTGAGTTAACAGATAGGAAAGTAGAGAAGTAGAGTACGCGAGAAGATTTATTTAAAACTTATTTTATTTGCAGTTTAACCTAAATCGCCTCTGTGGACTAGCGGTCCGGTGTTGGACTTGACTGCATGAGGTCCCGGGTTCGAATCCCGGGTCGGCCAACAAAAAGAAAATTGGATTTTTCCAAAAAGTAAAAAAAAATGTTGGTCGGGATTGGAAATATGCCCGGTTGGCGATAGGCTTGCAACCTATCACATTGTGGGACTTAGTGTCTTCGGCTAGTCGTGGGTGCCTTGGTTGTACCTCTGCCTACCTCTTCGGGGATATGGCCGTGAAGATACTTTTTTTTTAACTTAAAGTATGTCAGCTCGATTGGTACAATGTGCGCAAATATTTCTATAATCCAAATAGTTTACATATCTGGTGGCCGTTCAACTATTTCAGTTTCGCAAATCACGTTAGGTAAATGACCAGTTCAACACGGTCGCACTTCGCAGACATGGAATCGCGAAATTTTGTACAAGTATTGCTAAACCGACTAAGAATAGTCATTTATTTACAAACTAGCAGTTTCACGCAGCTTCGCCTGAGTAACTTGGCTTCTACAGCACCAATTTTAATGAAACAAAGCCTATGTCACTCAGGGATAATGTAGCATTCTAAGGGTGAAAGAATTTTTGAAATCGGAGTACCAGTACCTCGGAGTTTTGAACCAGTAGATTCTTCGGAGCCTTTTTATTTCAAACAAATAAACAACATAAAATCAAACATTTCCTCTTTATAATATTAGTATAGATTCGTGCCACCACAATAAATAAAAAAATATCCCTGGACAAGTGACACAAATTAAATCTAACCCAAAGTAGACAAATCATTTTCTTATGGTTTGGGTGTTAGTCAACGATATATAGAAATACTTAAGGGGATACTATACTAGCCAGTAGACTTGCACAATAAGCCTTCCATCCCGGTCGAAGGACAGCGACGCACCTGTAACATCTATGGTGTCCATAGGCCGCAGTTGATACTTACCATTAGGAGAACTGAATGCTTGTTCACTGACCTCTCACATAAAAAAACAATAAAGGTTTAGCAGATAGCGGTGATGCAGCTCGCCCCTGTTAGTACTGCTTACCTATCCTAGCCGCTACAGCGTCAGTACTCATCATTATCGTTGTCCGTGCTGGAGTCTGGAAGCCGAAAGACTTGCACACATAGCCTAAAATATAGCCGTAAGATCACTAAAGTGAGTGAACGAGTTAGTTTCTTGAAAATTACGAACGGTACCTTTTGGTATGATATCTAACAACGGTCACTCACAGGAAGTTAACTCAATATAAATTTGTAGAACTACAATTGACGCCTCGTTACTTTTACATTAACTATGAATACTTTTACTTACGGATTACGGTTCGTTGACTTTAGGAATTTATTATGTTTATTTATGAATGGACAGTAAAACTACTTAATACCAACTCCAATGTCAAAGCCACATCACGATTAAATAATTATTTTTTCAAGTCATCGAGGTACATGAAAGTTTGTGCATTATCGAATTTAACTCAATACTCACTAGTCGGATATTGGTAAAATTTATATAGGACCACCTAGGAATCATCAATAAAATAACGAATTCAAAATCTATAGTTCCTGTACGAATAATCGCGACATACAAAAAAAAGAAGGGTTGCACTCCGGGAGTGCCCGGCAGAAGTGAAAACTTGAATATTAACTTTGTGCATTTTTAATATTTTGGAATGGTTAGGGAATAATTTTGCACGAATTGCTTTTATTATCAGTATGAAAGTACTATCATTTATGTGGCAGAATACAATATTCATTTATTGCCCTATCGTATACAAATATGACAACACGAACATTCGCGCAAGCGCCCTGCGCCGTCTTACTAATTTTCGATCAGGTCACGTGTCCTGACACGAGTTTAGAAGTTTTCACTTTTTACCCATTCTAAAAAAAGTGCGCAACGCCGCTAAAGAAGTTTTTACTTCAAAAACATACAGTCAAATTGACAGGCTAATATTTTATGGAGTATGTTTAAAATGTATCCAGTTCCACGTTTATCAAATTTTTTTGCAAAGGTTTCACAATTCAACTTTCTAAATGTCCATGGGACACGCGGAAGCCTTTGCAAGTACTAGTAACAAAACATGTAATCCCTACGTTATACATAAGACGTGACTAATCCGTTTAGACTTAGAATAAAAACCTATTACCTAAGAGCCACTTTGTTACCGCAACAAAATGTACACTGTAAATACTTTAATTTAATAACAAAGAAAAAATTATTAATCATTAAAAAAAAATATAATATGTATATATGGTCTATATTTATACTATATGTAGACTAGTCTGGTATTGGAGTTGAATACACGAGGACCCGCGTTCGATTCTCCGGTCAGGCAATTCAAAATCTATTTTTCAATTTTCTTACAAAAAAAATTAAGTGCAATTTGAAACTGCAAGAAAACTGACTTCAATTCTAATAAGTAAATCATCTACGTACAAAAAAAAAGGTATTTTCATCGACTTACTTAGGATTCCATCATCAGACTTGATGGCAACTGGACCATCTCGAAAGTATGCTCTATCATTACGCTCCCTCAAATAAAAAAAAAATAAAAAATATAGGACTCAAACGTATAGGCCTCCTCCTATTTTCGAAACATTTGACAACGTTGCCCGGGATAGAGTACATAGAGCCAGGTTGGCGATAGGTTTGCAATCACATTGTAAAACATAAGAACCTTCGATTCATCTTAAGTGCCCTGGTTGTACCTATTTAGCATGTACCCGAAGATATAGACAACTCTTCGAGTATATGTTGTTTTTAAGTTCACTAACAAAATGCCTAGATTTATAAATAAGTATTACGATATTTTTTTTACCGAGCTTAAAATGCAGGTTATGTGTTTTGCGTGTTACCTTGTATGTATGAACGCATTTAATGCCTACCTTATATCTTCCAATCTGCTGAACGAATATTTTACATGATATTGCATAAAAACAAGCAGACCACTTTAATAATAACATCACTAATGCGTTGTCAAGTTGAAGAAGATAAGCCTCTCCAGCATGTTGATCTACGCCTGGAGAAGTTGCACTTCTACAGGCCTGACTTATCTCACAATTCAGGTAATAATTTGTAATGCGACCAACGTATTGGTCCCCAACCCTTGGATTTTGGCTAACTGCTTATTTATCAAGTAGCTGGTAAACAGGAATCTTCGGCTTGTTTAACACTGACACAGTGACTAAGACTTAACTATAGACTACTGCGATAACTCACCTGAATTGGCCTACCTTACTACGATCTCACCTATCCCAGTAACCAGTGTCAATATTAGCTATTGACGTGTTCCAGTTTGTCCGTAAACTTCAGTAAAAGAAAGCTTTGAACAATAGGCTTAACATCCCGGCCATAGGACTGCGACGCACGTGCACATTTATGGTGTCTATGCCACGGTTATCCAATATCATAAAAAAAACCATCAGGAAATGGCTTCCTCAATTCCATGGTCTTGTTACTCCAGTCGTAACAAAAAAAACTCATGTTAATCTTAATAACTCCTAGCATAAACCGAGCAATGGACTCAAGGAAATGAAATTGCAAATTCAAATTTGCAAGTCAGATAGGAACGGAATTTAAAACAATATCATTTATAACGGTATTTTACGAATATTATGACTATGCAATAATACCTCATAGTTAAAGAGATGTAAATTATAACTCAGTGTCTTATAAACAAACAAAGTCGCTTTCCATTGTCATGTATGCTTAGATCTTTAAAACTACGAAACATATTTTGATGCAGTTTTGTTAAATAGTGATTCAAGAGAAAAGATTATATAAATAATAACATAGTAGTTTTTCCACCAATAAGAAGCTAGGAGGGGAACATATTACAAAAGCAAGACTCTATTTTGTTTGTTACGCTTTCATGGCTAAGCCGCTGGCCTAATTTTGATGAAACTTGATAAGCATTAAACCCGAGTTCAATGTAGTAGTAGGCTACTTTAAAAAAAATAATCGAGGAAGAATGCAATGAAAGAAAATAGATATTGGTATGAGGACAAAGTCGCGAGTAAACAGCTAATAATTCACAAAAAAAGGTCCCGTTACTGATAAACTCAAAAACCGCTAAACGGATTTTCATACGGTTTTCACTAATGTATAATGTTGTTTTGTGTAAAGGAGAACACTCATTTTCGTAACCGATTTGTCTCATGCATCAAAATAGCAACATGACAAATCATTTTTTGCCTTCGTTTGACTATCAGGAACATGTACTTTCAACAAAGAATACTATTACAACAAATGAAACTATTTCAATGATATTTAATAATGGTGGATAATTACCACAACCTCGTAAACAGTAATTGCCGAATACCGACCTAACGAATGATTTTTTTAATCGATTGTATTTAAAAATCAACTCTTCGAGTCTGATCATTCGTTTTTGGGTGGGGATCGAATCGAAGTGATTCGAACAATCGTGATCTATATCAATAGCTCTATATGTTACGCAGTACCGAATGCGCAGTTCGCATTTAATTATATCAACCACGGATAACGTTGTTTTTAATTTTTATGCCCAATCATTAAAATTGTGATTAAAGGACGTAGAGATACCTAAAGTAAATATATTGATAAAATAAATTGTGATAATCGCCTCTGTGGTCTAGCAGTTCAGTTGTTGGACTTGACTGCATGAGGTCCCGGGTTCGAATCTCGGGTCGAGCAACAAAACGAAAATTGGATTTTTCTAATTTTCTAATAAAAAATGTTGCTCGGGATAGGATATGTGCCCGGTTGGCGATAGGCTTGCCACCTATCACATTGTGGGACTTAGTATCTTCGGCTAGTCGTAGGTGCCCTGGTTGTGCCTCTGTCTACTTCTTCGGAGATATGGGCGTGAAGATACTTTATAAACTGTGATTAAACGAATAACATCGACGCTATATACTTTAGAGCTCGTAATAACCCTTTGATGTTCGATTAACTTCCAAGATGGGTATTGAGGATATTTTCCTTAATGTTTCATGTACAATTGGTTTCAGTTTTAAATCACATATATGGGATATAAGTCTAATACGGAATAGTAATAACATGAATATAAATCGTTCACGAAAAGTTTAAGATTGATGCAACTCGGGACGAGGGTTTACAATTTACATGGTATCAGCGATTTCCTTTGCTGGAATTAGACTATTAATTATTTATATGTATATTTTTTTGTATTTTAAGCACATTGAGAGCTTTCAACGAAAACAATGCTAAGACCTTTCAAACAAAACAATGTATAGTGCCACCAATCACCAGTTTAGAAACAATAACAGTGATGGTTGATCTCTGTCCTATGCTCGTTATGTTAGGCATAATTTGCAAGTTCACCCGACCTTACCCTCCAGACCTCAACAGGACAATGCCAAACACTGTAGTTACATCGGTTAGAATTAGATAAAGCAAAAAATTGCCTAACTGAGCCAGTGGTTGGCGATAGAGCTGTGTAACATTTTGCTCTGCAACCAGCAGAGAGGAAGATGATCCATTTTACACCTCTCTGTGTAGGCTCCGACCAACATTATCATGTACAATAGTACATAGATAACGACTAATAAAATGAATGCGAAGAGTTATTAGAATTAGTATTAGATTAGAATTAGTTCCTCTATGGAGCATAATACCAAGACAGATATACAGATACTAGCGGCCCGCCCCAGCTTCGCACGGTTATGAAATATACTTCCTCTTCAATCACTTTATCTATTAAAAAAAGCCACAAAATCTGTTGCGTAGCTTTAAAGATTTAAGCATAAATAGGGACATAGGGACAGTGGAGTTGTTTTATACTATGTAGTGATAATACATAGATTATTAAAAAAGACTTATTGTTATTTAGCTGCCTGTTTCGACTTCGCTCGGATGGTAATTTTTTTGGTCATAAATTGAGATGTAAGCTAGATAGCTGCAGTTTGATCCAAATTGAAAGATTTCAATTTGGATCAAACTGCACTCGGTGTGCAAATTTGATTGAAATCGGTTAAGTAGTTTAGGAGTTCATCGCGGACAAACAACGTGACACTTAATTTATATGTATAAAGATACTCCGGACGTCTCATTGGCTATTTTACGTTGAAAAAACATGAAAATCCAGTGATTGATATCTCTCACACTTTTGACATTTACAAATAAAAAAACTCGTTCTATTAACGGTCTGCCGAAAACATTGGAAAATTCCTATCACGTACTTTAATAGTTTTACGATTGATTTAATAATAATTACAGTTTAATAACGAGTTATGCCGTTAACTTTGTAATAACCAGTGATATTTACGAGGGGCCGTTGATAACATTGGTCTGTTTTAAAGACAGTTTTCCGCATCGCTCGTACATTCACTTCTGATAATTGTCTGATAAAGATATATAGGGTTTATTTTATCCTTTAGGGAAAATCCGTCACATACACGGTATTGTACATTGTAGTGCCGGACTTCAACAAACTCTTTTTGTAACTTTGGATTGGTCAAATGTGGTCGTCAAAACAGGTAAAAAAAAATTTGCATTACTAATAACTCAAAAGCCACTAGTCGGATCTTGATAAAATTAATATGGGACCACTTCGAAACCTAGACCTATTTTTCTAAAAAAGAACCATCACAATCGGTTGGTAATTGACGGAATAATCGCGTAACAAACATACAAAAAATAAAAAATGACAGAGTCGAATTGAAAACCTCCTGCCTTTTTGGAGTCGGTTAAAAAGTATTTAAAATTGGTATCTTTTTATAGTCGCATGAAGTTAGTTACATTTCTCAGAACAAAGTAAAGCATATTTGATGGCTTAAAATTGAATCGCCTCTGTGGTCTAGCGGTCCATCATCGGGTTTGACTTCTTGAGGTCCGGGGTTCGATTCCACACACAAGACACAAAAGAGAAAATGTATATTTTCAATTTTTTATTAAAAAATAACGTTGCCGAGAGTTGGTTTTCTCTTCGGCTAGTTGTGGGTGCCTTGGTTGTGCCTTGTACCTTTTCGGGGATATAGGCGTGAAGATACTTTTTTTTTAATGAATCCAAAATAGACAATTTCGAACAATCTGGCCGTTATCACAAGCAGCAAAGCCTCTGTAGTTTTTTTTGACACAAAAAACGAGACTATCCATTGACATTCCCGTATTTTCGCAACGCCTTTACTACTTCTACCGCCATAATGTCATAACTCCCAACTGTGTACTAGTTCTACGAGACCAGCCTCACGTTGGAAACTCACAATAGACGCTCCCAAAACAACAAAAGAGTGATCTTATGGTGTTTTCAGGGAAGGTCTATTTCTTGGCATGACAATATTCGTCTACTTGTGTTTTCTCCATCTTACAAACAATTTAGCACAGCAACATTTATATATATCCTGGCGACCTGGCGAACTTTATACCACTTGACAATAATAGCTACTGACATTCTGAATGGAAAAAATGAATTAATTGGCTTCAAATTCTCTGGAATTTTCTCAGTTTTTCTGTTCATGTGATCCGTCTCCTGGCGATAACAACAACAATTATTAAAAATAATTGGCAATAAAGACGCGCAGTTATCGGTTGCCTGAACGTGTGGACCAATCATGCTTATTCTTTTTTTTGTAGTGTTGATCACTGTCAGGTGAAGGATCAAGGAAAAAAACGGGAAAATTGCAAGTAAATTGGGAACAAAAATACTTTAAAGAGTTTAAAGCATCATCCAGACGGTTGTTATCACGCCTTCCACAAAGATGACCTTGGTGAAACTTTGAAACAAACCAAAATTAGGACTAAATCTACGTTCCACGCGGATATGCAAACCAATGTTTTATTCCATGTGGAACCTATATAATCCATACAAAGTGTTAATAGCTGTTAATGTCATACGATACGAAGTTCGACGTGTCGGCTAGTTATTTATATATGAACTAATCCCATTAAACCAGTCAATAAACTCCCCCCAAGGTCCGCCAGAGCTTCCGCAAGTCAGAAAGGTCGTTGTTTGTAACCAAAATCAACTTTATTATTTGGATGCGCACTTGCGACCTCTGAACGGACGTCCGGGTTTATTTAGTTTATACATATAAACATTTGATATATTAACTTTGAGTCATTACACTACTACTATAAATAATAAATATGATCACGTCACTTAATGTCGTGCTAAGCTCAAGTAGTTGCCTACCCATCTTCGCTGGAATTGTCATATTCTCTCATTCCTGTAACGTATATCGAATATCCTGGCTTTTAGTTGGATTGTTACAGTTTCCTCAAGCTTAAATTGTTCTATGAGAAAATGGAAGGTATTTCGAAAAGTCCATGGCACACTGCACTAAAGTAATGTACTTAGTATTTTATATGTACATTAGTTAACATAATATTTACCCAATGCCGTATTAACCGATTGGCATTGTAACTGTTAATTTCGTATGACTAATTACAGTAATTAGACCTTTACGTGACATTTTATTATTATTTAGCATTTTTATTTACAGAATAATTATCCACACCAATACTATTAACCCGGAAACCTGTCTGTCTGTTATGATTTTAGAGATGAACCTTCTCTATTTGTATTTTCTATAAATTTGATATGCGTATAGCTAAAAAACCTAGTAATTATAAAAAAATCATACCACAATGGACAATAAGGGAGTTGAAAGTTTATATGATTGCTTGTATTTTATATGTTTTTAATAATCGCCTCTGTCCCGCCGCCCGAATTTGACTTCTTGAGGGCCCGGGTTCGATCCCCGGGTCGGGCAACAAAAGAAAATTAGAAAATGTATATTTTTAATCAATCAAATTTAATAAAATTATCGTTTCCAGGGATTGGATATGTGCCCAGTTGGCAATAGGCTGGCCACCTATCACTTAGTGTCTTCGGCTAGTCGTAGCCTGGTTGTGCCTCTGCCTACCTCTTTCGGGGATATGGGCATGAATATACTTTAAAAGGTGGTAAAGTATTATGCAGCAGATCGCCCATATTGATCACTCTTCACGTAACAAGCGGCGTTCGCCATTGTCGTGTTCCGAAGTAATAACTATGTTAATAAGTAAAACCCTCAGTCAATCTTTCGCTTTATTCTAACATATGCAGATTACACAACACATTTTCTCTCTTTTGTTGCGTTTAATTTTCTAAACGCGCTAAATACCATAGAAAGATCAATCATTGTTCTAAATATTTAACAATAGACACTTTCACCGCTGACGGCGAAGTGTCAAAAGCAAGACGAATCGATTGTGCGTCAGCAGACTTATTTCACGGCTGCAATTTACCTTCTTCTGGAAATAATGTGCACTTTCACAAAGTCATGGTGCAAATTATTGCATAACACAAACAAGTAAATTAAAAAAAAAACAAAAAAGAAGTAAACAGTAAAAGTTGAGTATCTTCACGTTAATATTCCCGAAGAGGTAAGCAGAGGCACAACCGGGATACTCACGACTAGCCGAAGACACTAACGGCCAATATTAATAATCAATCCTAATCCAAAACTTGCTGTCTAAGATTGATATTTTGATCCATTTTTATCGCATATCTGTGAACAGGATAAATATGGCAATTAGGTATGGGATAGGCCGCCGGATACGCAGCTATCTAGATTGCTTGAAATCCATTAGATTGAGATACATTATTAACATTAGCCGTAAGTCTCCACAATGGAGACATATCCAATCCCGGGCATTGTCATTTTATTAGAAAATATACAGTTTCAATTTTTTTTTTGTTTTACGTCACAGGGATCACTCGTTTAATTCGGAGAAGGTACATACACAATATTAGTACTACATTTTTACTAATTTACTTGTTACATTTTACCTATTTACTTTATTTAAATACAATTATTTCCTTTTTCGCATAGTACAGAATAAGAAGCTGGCTCCCATATACCCATAATTAGTTCGAACCTCACATAGGCAACTCTGTATTTTCAGAGGCTAGGACCTAAGAACAATTCGTTCCCTAAGCAAGAAGCGGCTCAAGGAGTGCGCTGGGCGATGCTGCTGGCATCGCCCAGCGCACTCCTTGAGCCGCTTCGCTGCAAGGATTTCTTTGGTTGCGTGTAATTTTAAATCTGTGGTAACTTTTAAAGTACTTAATTAAAGAAAAAACTTTGATCCAACGTAGATCAATTTTTTTCTCTCCTTGTTTTCTTTACACTACAATTAGGGCTGATTTCACCGATCACCGGATTGAAAACCGTGTTTAATTAAAATAAGTTCGATGTGAAAGAGTTCAAATATCGGTTGTGATATCGTTCATAAGCTACTGCATGTACTGTTTTAAAATTGACAAAATTCTTATCCCCATGAACTGAGAATCTACTTATCACGTCAAATAGTATAATAATACAACAATTTTTAAGCAATAAACAAAATTTCTTTGACACTAAAGTTGTCATTATTGACACTCTTGACCGTTTACTACTTTTTTTTATTTTAATCGCGTTTAAATTCAACGGTGAATTCCAGCCTTAGACGTTGCCTTGCTTTCTAGTAAGTGTAGTTTAGTTTTTCCCCTGTTATTTTATTTTTCGCCTTATCCCTGCCTTCACATTTTGTAATTTTTAACGTAGGTATCCACGACTGTATTTAAAAAGAAGTAAGCCATTTTTTGTAATAATTAATTACACAAACACACAAATAGTATGCGCATTCACAAAACTGACACTGCAAATATGTTCATAAGATTAACATAAATGATGACAGAACGCGTCCATTTAGTTAGTTGCATAACATTTATGCAATTTTTAGCAACATAATTGTAAATGTCAGTACGAATAGGTCCTTGAAGGCAACACATTCTAGATATTTTTGGCGGTGAGCTATTAGCAGGATTTTTACGAGGCGTATCATTAAACTGGTTCTGAGGTAGGACCAAACCACTAACGGCCAATGTTAATAATATTTCTCTAAAGATGGATTTCAAGCAATCTAGATAGCTGCGTATCCGCCGGCCTATCCTATACCTAATTGCCATATTTATCCTGTCCACAGATATGTTATTGGCAAGCGATAACATAAAAATGGATCAAAATATCAATCTTGGACTACAAGTTTTGGATTAGAATTGATTATTAACATTGGCCGTATTAGACTAAAGTCGTTGTTTACTCAAACAACGACATGTTAAAAAAAAAACGATGAGTCGCAGTGGGTCTTAGTATATTCGACTAGTAGTGTGTGCCCTAGTCGTGCCTCCGCCTACCCATTCCGTGAAACAGAAGTGAAGATACTTTTTCAGTTTTCAATTTCGCAAAACTTGGCACTTCCCTTCCCACACTCCCCTTGTTGACCCAGGCTCCTTTGCAGAATAGACCATCTGCCTTTCTGCCAAGCTGCTCGTAAAAGGCGAGCATAGGCTTACCGTCACTAACACCGTTACTTCTGACTAGGTGGTAGACTTTCGCAGCGACTTACCCAGATTAGTATCACCGCCTTACATATTCCAGCCGCTATAACGCCAGTGTTTGTAGTTGACGCGTTCCGGTTCGGAGGGTAAGATAGCTGGTAAACTTACTTTTGCTCGAGGCCCAACATCCCGGTCCGAGGTTGGCAACGCATCACTACCACCTTCGGTGTCTCTAGGCGGCATGAATTTCTTGCCATCGAGAAGTCCGTCTGCTTGTTTGCTTCCAATATCATAAAAAAAGTTAACAACAAACGATGGGTACGACTTAGTATCTTCGGCTACACGTGGGTGCCCTAGTCGTGCCTCTGCCTACCCACTCCGTGATACAGAAGTGAAGATATTTTTTTCTGTTTTCAATATCGCGAAACTTGACACTCGATCTTCCTACAATGCAAGGGACTTGACGCGAAGATATTTTTTACTATAACAAATTCATCATTTGTCAACGAACGCTACTGTCTACAATTTAAAAACAAAATTTTTAACATAATGTACTTTCTTTTGTCAGTGTGGCAGCTCCTGGGTAAAGCTTGAGCGCCTTCTGCTTATAGAAAATCAATGCTTCCAATTGATTTTGTTTATTTGATGTGTATAAACGCCTTATTTAAGGCGTATTACACAATTACCCTTTTAACATTACAATATGTATGACTTCCACTACTATAAAAAACAATAATTACTTAGCTTAACAATGATAACACGAGTCAGTGTCACCAAACAACCTACGTCCGAAACTAGGACCTTCAGGTCTATAAATGCATGAAACGAACCTCCATCGAATAATGAAAATTGAGTTCAACGTCCAATTCACAAGGCTATATTAACATTCATTATATATTCATGGTATTACGCAGCAGTTATAATATTTAAGGTTATCTTATCCATTAACTTCGTATATCGTACGTTTTTGGGTATTGTCTAGACTTTAGAATATGTCTCCATATGTGCTTCTTCGGGATCAAGTAGGGTTAATGCTTTTTTGGACTTCTTACCAAAGCTTTGATTGAAAGCTTACGCTTTCAAACAAAAATCTTTAAAACAGATGACTCGAATGATTTAGGTAAGTAAGTAATTATCTTTAGGCCCATATGCCCGAAGCAGTAGGCAGAGGCACGACCAGGGCACCCACGACTAGCCGAAGTCACTAATTCCCACAGTGTGATAGGTGGGCAAGCCTATCGCCAACCGGCCACAAATCTAATCCCGAGCAAATTTTTTTTAAAAAATTTAAAAAAACCGCATGTTCTTTTTGTTGCCCGACCCGAGAATCGAACCCGAGATCTCATGAAGTCAAGTCCAACACCTGGACCACTAGAGCACTGAGGAGATTTAGGTGAGAGACATCTCTAACTTTTTGAAAAAGTTCAGTTTTGATTTTTTTTTTTTGTATAGAGTATTACTTCAAGGTTCATATAAAATGTGTATGGCAATTGGTTCGAATGCTTTCTAAATTATACATAGTGACATTACTTTTTACGTTTAATTAGCCAACAAAATGTTGAAGATAAACCAACTTTCTGCAGTTTTAAGAGTTCAGGAGTTCAGTGTTCATCATGATCTTAATACCAAACCTCGACCTGTTCACCACTTACCTAGCTATCTATTAATCTAGAAGAGTCAGTAGTCGCGCTTCAACAAACAAACACAAAAAAACGTTCAAGCCCATTACATTTTGCAATGGCACATAAAAAATGCAATTAAGGATGATAGATGTTCTTTCACTGTGAATAACCGACAGTCTTGACGGAAGTGTTATATCCTTAGTGTTTCCTTATATACATTAATATCAGTCTGTCGTGATGTATATGGGGGTCAAATCGCATAATCGTAGCTGTTTCCTGTACACATTTCATAAGAGGATATATTAGAATATTTTACATCACACGATATGCTATGTAACTGGAATTAAAAAAAACATCCGCCTCTAGAAAGTAGTTCCTCTTATTACTGTCAATTTTAACATAGGACGAGCTGCAAAGCAGTAGCTATCTAGAATAGACATTTATATTCACCATCAAATCTTAATATTTTTTATTACTAAATAGCTTAGCATAATTATACTTCCCTCAACTGACGGAAAGTAAAAAAAAGGATAAAAGGTACAAATTGTTAACGCCGTTATGCAACGCCAAAAGGTGCCTATTCACTCTTTCTTTGAAATACTCCAGAAATACCTTCCTAGACAAGGAGTTCCATTTATTAGCCGTTCGAATAATAAAAGTGGAAGTAAACATTTTCGTTCATGAGCAAGGAATATGCTCCGAATACAAGTACATCTCGTTTCACGACTTAGAAATTGAGTTGAATTGACAAACACCTTAGCCTAGGAGTTCTAAGCCAATACGCAATGGATTTAGAATGCAGGCAATTATTTTTTTCAAAGTAAAAGGGTGACTTTTATTTTCACAAGCTTTCAAAAGCTGGACGGACCATTGGTATCTTAAAATTTTCGGACAAACTTTAAGAAACGGAGACAAACATGCCCTTCTTTAATAACCTACATGTTATTTGTAAAGGAATTTGATTCGAACCGGTAAACAGGTTTCGAGGCCATCCAAATAAAAACACTACATTTCCAAGACACAAATCGAAATCAGCGCCGGCGCTTATATTTAGTGAGTCAATAGTCGGCTCTCAATACGGGATAAGCAAAGAATTTGATCGCCAGCTGGTAGACATGACACACCTTTACCTACCTTTGAAGTGAAGATACTTTCAATTTTGATTGACATACGTGAGTTTTTACTTAATCAATGAGCCTTTGCTACAAATTAAGATTCAACGTTTTTTGCGTTTTGGACGTCAGTGCGTCTTCTGCACATAGTACGTTTATTCTGTGACTGTAGTTTTGGATGTTATAGGCGAAGCCTATTTCTCACTAAACCTTGGGTCTTTGCTATCCGTTAAGATACAATTAACTCTCAGACCTTCTTATTACTTAACATAGACTAAGCTGATATAGTTTTTATTACACTGTAATCCAAAAATAAGGTTGAATCATTGTTTGCTTTGATAATGTCATCAAATTTAGACAGGTTATTATAGCTTCATTTTTCAGTGATGATCACTGGGTAAAGTATTTATCAAATAGCTTCCAAATGACGTATTTTATATTTGCTATCTCCATTGTATTTTTGTTGGTCACAGGAGAGAGTAAATATGAAACAGGTAATTTGACAGCTATTTGATGTACACTGTAGCCCCGCAGAATTATTAAAATATGTTTATAAAAAAAAATATCAATAATTACTATCTGTGTTATAAAAGCACTCGCATATAATCACGTCCCATGACTATTTCTCACCATCAGAAAATACATCTACCTCTATTTTTATAGTCCATTGTAGTGATACACAACTCATCTGATAGAAAATAGTGTAAGAGACACCGATGTTGCTGTGGTAAACTAGAAGAAGCTTACCATTCAGCACTGAAGCCATGGCAGGAGGCCTTTTGTACATTTGAGCAGACGTATTCGTTAGCGATGCAAATGCGAATTTGTAATCATGCGAAAACCTAGAAACATGTCTATTTTAGTGCAAGATGTCAATGCATCATCAGCCTGCAAGAAAAGTGATTCAATCAACTCGGCTACGGTTACGTAACAGATTACGGAAGTCCCGTTCTCTGCCTATTGCCTTATATACAAAAAACGCACAAATATAAATCAGTAAATCTATATGCTGACGTAATTAGAAAAGTCCTCCTGCTACAATAACATTTGTAAAATTAATGTGTCGCAAGTTAAATTGAAAGGCATAGAAGCAGACTTTCCAGACCGTTACCAGTAACAGTGTAACAGTGGGTTACTAGCCAAAGTTAAATTGTCAATTCAAAATCGGAACACCGCGAAACACTGACTATGTAGCGGCGAGTACAAATAATACGATGTCTAGGGTACATCGTGTCTTCCTCCACACATAGAAGTGTTTGAAAAAAATACAGGTTTTTTATACATCAAAAGCAACTTTCTTAATATGGCGAAGCGCTGGTTATCCGCGTAACTGTCGTATTAGAGTAATGGTCTCCCCATAAGGTCATGGCACGCACGACATACGCTTCCGCGACCTTCGACTACGTCAATCGATACTTTACTGCATTGTTAGATTAAATCGCTAGGGCATTATCCGAAGGTGGTATCAAGAGTCTCGGAAATCTTAGCGTTCGTTTGAAACGAGTAATGTATGTGGAGGAAGCTAGGGTAGTCTGCAAGAATCATGACACTTAACTCTCTATGCTCTGCTAACCCGCAAGGAATTTGATAAGAAAGAAGGTGAATGCCGGATTAAAAGCTAACTTCTAAAAGTACCTACGCAAGAAATGTAAGTTATATCCTAGGTTTAATGAATGTATATGCTTGAATTCATTGAAATGTCATTCATTGCTAGAATTGACCATAAGTATTTAACTATTTTATTATGTAAGTATTCATCAACGAACAAATCACACGCCTCTCCTGGTGATAAGAGATACCAGTGGCTAGAGAAAACATAGATGTTATAGATGGGTTGCTGTCACGTGAATAGGATGTTAGGCCTTTTATGCAAGTCTACCGGCTACTCTACTCTCCAGACAGGAACATGACAGTCATTATGGCGACAGAAATAAGTTTTTTTTATGTACAAAAGGAGGCAAACGAGTAAGTGGGTCACCTGATGGAAAGTGATCACCGCCACCCACGGACATCCGCAACACCAGGAGTATCACAGATGCGTTGCCGACCTTTAAGAAATGACTACGCTCTTTTCTTGAAGGTAATGTAAGGCAATGGGTCAATGCCCGGGCAAGCAAAGCACTCTACCACCAAAGGTCTAGTTGATAAATACTAAAACGGGTGCTCGCCGCTTACAAGCTGCCTAGAGGAGAGGATGATCTATAATAAACTAAGCAGACCAAAACCAACAAGGTAACAATACAAGCAAGAACATAACAAGACTTTTGATGTTACGCCTCTCTGAAATTGAGGATTTGATAGTTACAAGTATCAATTAAAAAAAGCCTCTATAGGGCTAAATACATTGGTCGGCTTCAAGCACGACGTTGACGACAAAAGCTTCCGCGACCTTCGAACACCTCGATCAATATCCAACCAGTTACAATAGATTAAAGTAATGGTTGAAGATCTGAATTTCCTAGTTTGCCGAGGCCTAAAATACCAAGAATGATTTGAATTATTTCGCTCTAGTATCGTTTTAGACATTAATAATGCAGCGGGGTTACTATAAATCTCGATTTCATGCAAATTGGAAATTGGCATCGGATTTGTCACTCAGTTCCAAAAAAAATCAACGTCAAAAATTATAAAATCAAAAATTAGTACCTATAATTCGCTAATATTATGATCAAGAGTACCTAAAATGACATATTCGATTTCAATTTCTAAAAACTCGATCACCAATGGCAACTGCCCTGGAAAAAGCGAAAGGGAGCTTGGAAAACAGCTTGACCACAACTCCGTTAAGACGTATGAGGACGGTCACGTCCTGTAAGAATGCAGAATAAGAGCAAGAAAAAAACATTGATGCAGTCAGTAAAAGTTCAAGCTAGAACTGCACATAGTTTGTTATGAATTTACGAAGCACTTTATTGTTTTAAGCTATTGCTGTCTATCGGTCAAAATTAATAACATAACTAAGATAAAAGATCGTACTATTTTAGATGAGTTACTAGGTAACCGCTGTTATTTTTCAATAATCAACAAAATCATCTTAGCAACAAAACTCTTGAAGGCCTTTCTTTATCTGGGGATAGGATATTAATATTGGCTGTATATGACCAGTGTGACATTTACAGATAATAGGAAAGAAGAATAGACAGAATAGGATGTGTTTCACTTCATAATCTCTGGCGCTCACAAACAGCACCAGACATCTCACAGTCGTGTTGTTGACCAATAAATAAATTGAAGGGTTGACTTCGAGAATGGTTTAACTGATTTTTTTTTCAAAAATTAGTTATTGGTATCGTTGGATTCAGAAAGAAATAATCTATTTAATGCCCTTTTCAAAATAACAAGAATCGCATTATATCTCAAGACATTCATTTTTAAAACGGTTTAACTGACACAGATGTCGAGGATCACTAGTACCAAAAATATTGAATATTAATTAAACCTACATAAAATATCATAATTATCTCAGTTCTAATATAAAAATGGATTATATCGCCAAAAACTCTTTTAACTTTTAACAAGCGCCATATTTGTGGTGAGTTTCTTTAGTACAATTGGAAATAATGCTCCCAATGTTTAAAATGCTATTTACGTGTAATCACGTATTTGTTAATTAAATCATTCTCGAACTCAACCCTTAATTTAAGAATGAATAGGCTTTCTTGAAGGTCCTCAAGTATTGTCTTCAAAACGCCGCCGCCGGAAACTTGTTTAACAAAGGAAGCAAAAAATGTCTACGGAAGATGGTGGAAATTCTGAAGCGATATCCGAGTGTTGAACTCAGACGAGGTTGTTTAATCAATCATCTCCCGTCTTGAACGGTATAGTCTTCATTTTTTTTATGATATTGAAAGGCAAACGAGCAGACGGATTTCCTGATGTTAAGAAATTTACGCCGCCCAGAGACACCAAAGGTGGTAATGGTGCGTTGCCAACCTGAGGCCGGGATGTTAGGCCTCGAGCAAAAGTAGGTTTAATGGCTACCTTACCCTCCAAACGGGAACACGTCATGACGTTATGGCGGCAGAAATAGGTAAGGTCATTGGTGGAATATTTCATTTCTTATTCGTGTCGTCAGGGCGTGACGACCCCAGCGCCTATTGGTGGTCACTGTATTATTCCAAAAGTGCGACCAGTCAAAACTAAATGGTAGAATGCTGTACAGCAATTCCCTCGGTTTGTTCCAACCGCCATACCTATTCTTGTCGTTATATCGTCATTATCGTGTTCCGTGCCGGTGGTATCAAGAGTCTCGGAAACCTTAGCGTTCGTTTGAAACGAGTAATCGAAACGAGTAAAAGAAACGAGTTCGTTTGAAATGAGAATCATGACACTTGACTCTCGATGCTCTGCTGACCCGGAATTTGGCAAGAAAGAAGGTGAATGTCGGATTAAAAGCTAACTTCTAAAAGTACCTACGCAAGAAACTTCTAGAGCAAGCGGCGTAAATTAACTCTAAAAGATAGCGAAGTACCAGTAACGTCTATGGAATCGATAAGTACCGGTTGTCTCTTACTACCTGGAGTGTCACCTGCATTTTCGCTATCATAAAACAATAAATAGTTTTTTTTAGTTTGTATACGGAGTGTATGATTTTGGCACGTATTTTAATTAAAATAACATGCTTAAGCATAATGCATTTTAGAATTTATACTTGCTATCGTCGGCACTTGGTGGAATTCCATTGTATATACACGTTTTTTGAGTTAACACTTGTACTTATCCACTGTATACTTTACTTAACACTTTCAGTTACTTTCTAGCCAACCGGTTTCACTTTTTACAGAATCATCAGGGCTTTGAAACTGAAGATAAAAAAATCAAAAAAGTCCTTTTTATCTTTAGTTTTAGAAGATACTTCATCTTCACGCCCATATCCTCGAAGATGTAGGCAGAGGTACAACCAAGGCACCCACGACTAGGCGAAGACACTAAGTCCCACAATGTGATAGGTGGCAAGCCTATCGCTAACCGGGCACATTTCCAATCCCGACCAACATTTTTTTTATTAGAAAATTGGAAAAATCCAATTTTCTTTGTGTTGGCCGACCCGGGATTCGAACCCGGGACCTCATGCAGTCAAGTCCAACACCCGGACCGCTAGACCACAGAGGCGATTATAAATACAAGTGTTAACTCAAAAAACGTGAATAATGCATTTTCATGTTCGTATCAGATTTCCGTGTTGTGCGTTCTCATCCAATCAGTATCAAGATCAAATCATATTAATCAATTGTTTCGTATCATCAATCATTTAATCAATAATAATTAATAATTATCAATAGTTTGAATATACATAGTTTAGTAATAGTTCGATCATTATCAAATATCAGTCATATCAATATTTTCAAGTTTTTAAATCTTTTTCATTTCTATATCTTCTTTTAATAAAATATGAAATTAACTATCAACATCAAAAGTCTGTAGATGCTTGTGAATGACATAGAGTAAATGTGAAAAAAGACTCCAAAGCAAAGGTAGGTACTCTTCAACACAAAACTAACGAATTATTAACATTATGTTATTTATAAACAATAGCAGCAATCCGTCGTCTGACTTAACTTTTTGAGGGTTCGATCCGGGGATCGACCCGGGGACCCGGGGGTCGGGCAACAAAAAATAAATAGAAAATGTGTATTTTCTAATACAAATAACGTTGCCCAGGGTTGGATATGTGCCCGGTTGACGACTGGCTTGTCACCTATCATTCCAATTTCGAATTTGCATGAAATCGAGGTTAAAGAGTAGCCCTACTGATCACGATTTATATTTAGTACAATTGAATCATGAACTCTACTACGACTACTTTGGAATACCAAAGAATACAAAACCGTGTTGGTCCGAACTCCTTTGCAGAACTGCTTTCCTTTGCCAGGCAGCTCGTAGAAGGCGAGCATAGGCTTACCGTCACTAACACCGTGACATCTGACTAGGTGGAGTTTTGCAGAGACTCGCCCGGATTGGAACCACCGCCTTACCTATTCCTGCCGTCATAACGTCACGACGTGTTCCGGTTTGGAAGGTAAGGTAGCAGGTAAACTTCCTTTTGCTCGAGGCCTAACATCCCGGCCTCAAGTTAGCAACGCACCATTACCACCTTTGGTGTCTCTAAGCGGCGTGAATTTCTTACTATCAGGAAATCCGTCAGCTTGTTTGCCTTCCAATATCATAAAAAAAAACCAACGACTTGACAGCCTCCTCCTTTTTAGAGTCGATCGAAAAGTGTTACTTTAACACTTAGCAAACAGAGCGCAACATTAAAAATGAGTGTTTCTGATCGCGGTCAACATGAAACATCCATAACTTTCGAAATCACGTAGTGTCAATCTGAAAATACAGGGTGATCCCCTGTATTTTCAGATTGACACTACGTGATTAGCCGATTAGAAATAATGATAATCGACAATAGGTAACTGGCGGGTTACGTAAATAGTTTAAAAGTTTTATTGGCAGTCACTTGTTGAAATCAGTAGTTACATGCAGGTCGTACGGAGAATTCATAAATAGGATGTGGCGCAAGAGACGATAGTAAAGGCAGATGTAGAAATGTCTTAGAGTATATTTGTCTATAGAAAGCACAAAGCTGAAGAATGTTCCCATCTGTTTCTTTTTGGTATTGGTTGAAATAATAACTCTTTTGTCACTGAAAAAATCCCATATTTCTCAACAGGCTAGACCAAATCTTAATTAATTCTTTCCTTTTTTTTAATTTGGCAATAAATCATACATACACAAAACTACGTTTTTACCACTATTCAAACAATGCCTATTTTAAATTTTTAACAGCGATACTAAAACTTACGTATTTTTTTTCTCTAGAAAGAAATTATTTCGATGGGAAGACAAAGTTTTGCCGGGTCAGCTATATGTTTATATAGCAATATGTTTGCTTGTTATTTTTTCACGAGAGGGTGCCTAAATGACATGATTTTATCTTATATCTTCCTGCTGGGAAGCTAAATTGCTTTAATACACGGGCATAGGCCACGGGCAACATCTAATAAAAACATATTTTATAGAACATTAAGAACATACTTGGCAGTGCAACACCTGAAGGCGAAATACACGAACGTACGCGATCTAAACTTATTATAATCAAAGGTAAATATTTAAAAGTTATATAACAAAACAACAGGTTACTGGCAACTGCAAAATGTAGGTACACATTACCCAACCTTGAAATTACCATGTTATTAATACATTAGATTACAAATTCCGTAGATATTACGAGACACAATTAAATAATCGTAACATAATATTATGAAGGTTGGGAAATGAAAAGACTGGTACTTATAAGTTTTTTATGATATTGGAAGGCAAACAAACCGACGGATTTTCTGTTAGTCCTAAGGCCTAACAGGCCTCCATGTAAAAGTAAGTTTACCGGCTACTTTATCCTCCGAGCCGGAACATGTCAACGGCAAGCACAGACGTTACGGCGGTTATTTTAATATTACAGACTTCAATTTTATTCATTTGTATAGACGGGTAACTCTCAAAAAGACAACAAGACAAGGCAGTTGAGAGCTGTACGGAACCTCGACCGGGAAGAGAGCAGCTTGCCTATTCCTGGTGCAATAATGACACTGTCATGCTCAGATTCGGAGGGTAGGGGTGACTTGGACATTAGACTAATATCCTGACCACAGGACGGTCATCTTTCGGGTAGGGCAGACTTGGATATAAGACTAATATCCTGACCACAGGACTGTCATTTTTGGGGTAGGGCAGACTTAGACATAAGACTAATATCCTGACCACAGGATGGTCATCTTTAAGGTTGGCCACGCCCGCGCCAGTTTGTATCTTACCATCAGGAGAGCCGTGCACTTGTTTACTTACACAAAACATAACAGAGGATTTTAATGTTATCAATTAATATGATATCACATTAGTTATAAACATTATGTTAAGCTTTTTTTTATATATATAACCACATTACACTGTAGGTATATCTAAACATATATTTTATTCATTCATTGTGTTTTGGGTTCGCTGGAAGCAATCTCATTTACAGATAAACCGCCATTTGTATAATTTTACATATTCACTAGTATTATGACTGTTTTGTATATTATATAAAATAAATAAATGATAATTTAAAAGGAGAAAAATTGCAAAAAAATCGACTCTAATTATTCCATTTCCTTTTTTAAAAGATAGATAATGTTCAAAGATGGTCCCATCCTACGTAGTCATACCTGCTTAACATGCTTAAGTACGGCGGTGGATCCGAAAGTTCGTGGCCTAACCTACATGGAGCTATGACATCTTTTTAAAATCTACCACATTTGTTAGTATGTGTCATATTGATTTATTGTGCGCAGTTTCATTCCGATACTGCACAATATAAATTTTCTGTAATTATTTGTTTGAAGCAATCTGACGCAATTTTCAATAATGAAGAAAATTGAACACCGTGCAGTCATTAAGTAACTCAATAAAAAAGGCCTATCACCAAAAGACATCCATCAAGATATGGTGAGCACTTTGCGGGAGTCTGCTCCATCGTATTCCAGTGTCAAGAAGTGGGTAGCTGAGTTTAAGCGCGGTCGTGAGAGCATTAAAGATGATCCTAGGAGTGGAAGGCCCACATCCTCTACCATGAAAGAAAACATCGATAAAATTTGTGATCTCGTACTGGGTGACCGACGTTTGACCATTGGTAAGATAGATGAGATAACAAACATTAATTATGGCCGGGTGCAACACATAATAACGGAAGAGTTGAGGTTCCATAAGGTTTCTGCTCGCTGGGTCTCGAGGTTGCTTTCAGCTGAACAAAAACGAGTTCGATACACAATTTCGCGAGACTGTTTGGAACTTTTTGAGACTGATCCCGAGGACTTTTTGTCTAGATTTGTTACCATTGATGAAAGCTGGGTTCACCACCATACTCCTGAATCAAAGCAACAATCCAAACAGTGGAAAAGATCAGACTCTCCTACACCGAAAAAGGCTAAGGTCGTTTTGTCGACTAACAAAGTCATGGCTTCTGTTTTTTGGGATGCGAAGGGCATTATTTCTGTATATTATTTACCGAAAGGTCAAACTATAAATTCTAGTTATTATTGTAACCTTTTACGAAGACTCCGGGAAGAAATAAAAGAAAAAAGGCCGGAAATGTTGCGTAAGAAAATTTTGTTTCATCAAGACAATGCACGTGTTCACACTTCGGTTGAAACAATGTCTGTAATCCATGATTGTGGCTACGAATTGCTGCCCCACCCACCTTATTCGCCGGATTTAAACCCTCGGATCATTCCTCATAGCTCGAAATTTTCGACCAAAGATGAGGTGATAGTCGCAATAAACGACTATTTCGCCGACCTTCCGGAATCTTTTTTTTTTCAAGGGGATAAACAAGTTGCAGGTCAGGTGGAAGAAGTGTGTTGAGCTAGATGGAGACTATGTCGAAAAATAAAAATAAATTAAGACCCACTTTTCTTTCATTTTCTTGGTCGGGCTTCGAACTTTTGGATCCACCCTCGTACATGTAAATCAATAAAAATAACTACGTAGTTACACTTCAAAACTAAAAAGTAAAAATTAAAAAATATTTTATATTAATTAAATACTATCTATTTTACTTATAAGTGCTATTTACTAATAGGTATGAAGTCGGTGCGGTGCCAAGCCTTAAACAAATTATTATAAGTAAGTATTAAATTGGATTGGCACCGACTTCAAACCTATTAGTAAATAGCACATATATAAGTAGTAGGTAGTATATAATTAATATTAAATCTTTATTCTTTTTTAATTTAATATTTGATTAAATTTAATAAAAATAAACATCGGGATGGATGAATATAGGTAAAAATTGGTCATAAAATAAAAACGAATGGGCCTACCTGAATCAATTTTTTATGGGACCAATTCGAAACTATTCCGCATCAAACAAAAAAATAATTACGTTAATCGGTTCAGAAACTACGGAGAAATCGGTGTGCATACATAATATATATATTGGCCGAATTGATAACCTCCTCGTTTTTTTTTTTGAACTCGGTTAAAAACCTCTAGTCGGAATATTATAAAGGGAATAACGAGGTGTTCCTTATTCCCTTTATAATATTCCCTCGGAATCATAACCAACCTCTCCAAAAAACCATCATCAGTTCAGTATCAGCCTAGTAATCGCGTGATAAACATGCAAAAAATTTAAATTCGATTTGAGAACCTCCTCTTATTGGAGTCGATTAATGTTTTTCTAACAAAAAATATTATACTCCTAAGACAAACTTTTATTTTTACTGGCTATTCTCAACAGTAGACAAGCAATGTGGTCTAGTGGTCCAAGTGTTGGACATGACTTTATTAGGTCCCGGGTTCGAATCCCGTATATCCAAATATACGGGATTCGATATGGTATAAAAATGGTATATCCAATTTTCTGATAAAAAAAATGTTACTCGGGATTGGATATGTGTCCGGTTGGCGATAGGCTTGCCACCTATTACATAGTGGGACTTAGTGTCTTCGACTAGTCGTGGGTGCCTCTGCCTACCCCGTCAGGGATATGGGCGTGAAGAAGATACTTATATAGATTTGAGAAGTACTATTCAAGATGTTCCAAATCGACCCAAACACGATAGGATTATTATCCTAGGGAATTTTAGAAGTTCCTATAAACCCCCTTCCTATCCCATCATCAAATCAGTTCCATGTCAAAATAATTTTGCATTGTCATCCAAATTACACGTACATACAAAATTTCAGCTCAATCGGTAACAGAGATGCGAATCAAATTGTACTAGGAAAATTCCAACCGGACAAACATACACATACATTGCAAGTTAATTAAAAAAAACTTGTAAAAAATCATAGAATTGAAAAACAAAATACAACGATGACCATTGTCCCGGATCTTATATTAAATTCACGGAAATTACTGAATAAATAGAAGTCAATGTTGGTAAGAAAACGTGTTTCCATTGTTCGTGTTCACATGGTGAAACGAAAACATACACACTTTTCACGTTTAACTAATATACTTCTATTTTATAGATGGTCGAGTTTTTCGCAAAAACATAACTGTCCACGTGCAAAAAAAATCGTCGAGTCATTTACTATTCGAATGGGTAAGACGTGAATTAATCTTTTTACAAGCTTTTATTAAGGTCAGCCGCCCACAGCGAAATATTTTTTTGAAGTGAAAGCTTCTTTAGCGGCGTTGTGCACTTTTTTGGAATGGGTAAAAACTTCTAAACTCGCGTCAGATCGTAAAGGCGCAGGGCGCATGCGCGAATAAGACGGCGCAGGGCCCTTGCGCGAGATTTAAAATAAAACGAAGATTCATTTCTGTTTTTGTATTGCTTAGATTTTTTTGAAGAGTATAGGATCCGCAATGGATAATACGCCGCAATATACCTACCATTACATTATCACAAGACAACATGATAGCAGATACGTATAATATCAACAGACATTGCTCTATTTGTTCCATCTCGAAAATAAGCTTTATGTGTAGACGAGCAATGTTCGTTATACAGATAATATGACGACGCTTTTAGCCGTCACGTGGTATTAATTTAGCGAGTTTTTGTCAAGCCAAATGCAGGTCATTGATATGAAAATAATATTTGTGCATGAATGATAGTACTTTCATACTAACAATTAAAGCAACTCATGCAAAATTATTCCCTAACCATTCCAAAATATCAAAAATGCACAAAGTTAATATTCAAGTTTTCACTTCTGCCGGCACTCCCGGAGTGCAACCCGTCTTTTTTTGTCTTTTGTTTTGGAAGTCTTTTACCTATACAGGTATGCCAGCCCTATGAATGCTTAAAAAGTTACTAATATTTATGTAATTAATAATAAGTTTTACAAGAACATTTCGAATAGTTCCTTCGCTGCATCTCCATTTGTGTATGATAAAATATATACAAAAGCTCCTACATCAAATTTATTGATATTGTACGAGTATTTTGCAAGCAGTAAAGTTCTATCATCACAATATTTGACACATTCCATCAACAAGTGCTGGACATCGTCTACTATATTGCATGTCTCACAATTAGGTGAATTTACTTTTTCATTAGATACCCAAAATAGTTGGATAGTGTCCTGGGGGGTGATTATGTATCTCAGTTGCCAACTCAAACTGCAAAAGTGTACATCAAATAACGTCATTTGTGTTTGCTATTTCTATTGTATTTCTGCTGGTCAAATATAAAACACGTCATTTGACAGCTGCGAGTATTTGTTGTACACTTTTCCATGTTGAGTGGGCAACTGAGATACATAATCACCCCCCAGATCCTAAACGATGAGCTATAACAATGTGATTTCGAGAAACTTTACTGTTTGCAAACCATGCTATCGGAGGAGGCTCACACTGAATAATCATCAACAATCATAATACCAAATCTTCTATCATAATATCATAATGCAAAATTTTCAACCATACAAATCCACTCAAATTCCGTGCGAAAAAATATCGAAAATATGTAGTAGCTGCTTGACATGGAGCTGATGGAACTCGTAAAATTCCAAGATTATTCTTCAACCTTGTTTGGGCTTACTTGATACGACCTTCTGTCTGAAGTGTACTGCTTGGAATTGCCTATACACATAAAAAGTTGTCACAAAATAAACAAATAAATATCTCTGGACAAGTTACACAAACTGAATGCCAAAGTAAACAAATTACATACATCCATACATATCTTCACGCCAAGTCCTTTGCGGGGTAGGCAGAGAGTACCGAGTGCCAAACTTCACGGTACCTGGCAAACCAGCAAAATGTAGGCAAATTTTATGCTTGTATTATGGGCAAATTTTATGCTTGTATTATGGGTGTAAGTCAACGATTATAATACATATAAATACTTAAATAGATACCAGAATACATTTAATTAACAACCAGACATCAAATATTAATCACAAAAATGCGACAGGCCATCGGGAGTTGATCCCGAGCCTTGCGGTTATTCGGTGGAGTTAGACGTGTACGCTAGCCCCTCGGATCAACAAGGATATCTTCTGTTAAAAACTTACAAATAAGACTAATTTAATTTTATAAGTTAGTGAACAAGCGGCCGTTTTTTCTGAAGGTAAGATACTGCTGTCGCCCAAAAACACCTTAAATATGTAGAATATTATCCTACGTTTTTACGTGACGTTATACGAATTAGCTATCACAGGTTTGCAATCGTTCAACTATTGCATGTTACATTACAGCAATGGGGAGTTCAAATTCAAAGCCGTTCTTTGATAGTCCAAGTTCTTCAAGCGTACAAGTAAATATTCTGTGAAAATTTAAAGCGTCGATTTATGACCGTTTTGCAATATTGAGTAAAAAAAATACGAAAAAAACACGTTTATTGTATGGAGACGAACCTTAATATTTAATATTTTTTAATCTTTAGTATATATATCATTTGTAAAATTTTTCAACTTTCTAGCTGTCATTGTATATGAGATACAGCCTGGAGACAGACATACAGACAAGCGGAGGCTTAGTAATAGGGTTTGTTTTTACCCTTTGGGTACGGAACCCTAAAAACTACTTTTGTACGTACGACTTCTTAACACATTATTCACATTTCATACAACGAAACTAAGTTCCAAAGCAAAATAAAAGAAATTCCAAATGTTACTTATCCCAATCCCTTATGTATATGTGATAACACCAAATACGAACCTGAAACAAAATGAAAATTTAATTAAATATATTATCTATTTTTGGACAAATCACACTGTGGTAACCGCAAAGTAGGCAAATTATATGCTAGTCAAGTCATAATCAACGATACTAAATTGGAAATACTTAAATATATATAGCAATAAATATCACAAACATTCCGACTGGAGGTGTTACTCTTGAAGCTCAATTTATGCAATATTGGAAATTGGAATCGAGTATAGATAGTCTTGAACACAATACTGGCGAATTATTAACAATTAGTTAATAGTAAACAAACATTTTTTCGGGTTCGTTGAATTTATTTGTAACTAAACTAAATGTTAATCATCTGCTAGTGCTGTATTCAATAGTACCTAAAATGACATACGATTCCAATTTCCAATTCACATGATATCGAGATTCAAGAGTACGAATACACAAATCGATTTTCATCAATTAAACTGAAATCACGAGAATCGAACCCGTGCTAAGGTTTGATCGGTTGGAATTAGACGTAAATTCCATACCTTCGGCCAACGAGGTAAAAATTCCACCATTAATTATTGCAACGCTTCGGTTGCCTCTAGTGTAATTTCATTAATTATTAATTAGTTTCCATTAATAAAATTCTATGAAGGTCTAGAAGTTTTGAGTTATAATTAATAATGAGTATTTAATTGACTTATGACATTGATGATTTAATAATGTTAATCAAATAATTAACAGCACTAAATAATATAACGTTGTTAACGATATAATGGTTGAGGGGATATTGAAATCGGTTTTGAAGATTTACTGCTTTTAAATTGCAATACTCGGATCACAGTCGCACTTTCCCCGGTTTCGGGTTCGGTTTCGATCCAGGTCAGCCGAAGAATAGACCATTTGCCAGGCAGCTCGTAAAAGACAGACACAGATTAAACAGGTATTACTACGAAAACCATTGGTGGTACAGTGTAGTTCCCGAGTAGGAATCTATCGCCTTTTCTGTTCCTTCCAAACAGGTTCAGGTCCAGTGGAAAGGAACAGGTAGATTTGCAAAATAGAGGGCGGATGGTCTAAGCAAGGTAGGTATAAAATAACAAGTGTCTGTAGGTCACATTTATTTCTTACCATCCATCCATTACCCTGACGTCTCATGTAAAAAAATAATAAAAAAAAATCAACTTCGAACTATAGCAGACGGGATGAGGACGCAAAATAAATATTAATTTGTTGTTTCAACTTGGCAGAGGTGGTGATTCTGCTACGCACTGCTAACTTAACAGATTTTAAGTTATCGCTGTCTTCTTTCAACGCAATGAATAAAGATAAACACGTGTAGTATGGTTTCTTTAAGTTTAAATAGATATGTCAAATAGAATTTATGTCCTAACTAATAATTGGATACGTTTAAAATGTTCCATCTCTTTTGTTTTTATTTAATTAAAAAAGATAGCATACACCTAAAATAAGTTTAGGCGAATGCATTAGAATCGGCACCACCCCCTAACAAGCACTAATAAATGGCGGTAACATAGTTAAGACGATGACACCAATTCAGGAAAACGTTACACAGGAACCTTCCACTTAGTTACGACTGGCTACTGGAATAACATGAGTTACTGAAGTACCACCAGCGGGCGATGTTTAGATACCGACACTGACAAAATACTTTAATTGTCACCATGTCAGATTTAAGTCAGAAGAATTAAAACCCTTTATCGTCTGCACTTGGTGAAATTCCATAGTGTACACAATTTTTGAAAAACGCCTGTACTTTTTCATTCTACACTATGTTACACTCAAACCAACCGGTTACAAACCACCGAATATGAACTAACCGTTAAAACGAAGTTAATTTATTTCTTTTGTTGAAGACCTGAGGGCCTACCAAAAGTCCCTTAAAACAGGAATGTTTTAATACTAAATCGACTTTTCGTACCATGACGTCCCTAAACAACCTTGTTGCAGGATAATTTTACATTACTGCTACATATAGCAGTTTTGTGACGTATCATTCATTCATTTCGTACCATAACGTCAATTTTGAAAGCCAGCAGTAATGTTTTCACATCATAATAGACGATCTTAAAAAAGCTAATATTTGCTAGAGTGGATTTAAAATTGTTTAGAAAATTGACATTTAAAAAATGCAAAAATAAAACACAAAATTGTTATTGTGATTTGATCTTCGTTGATAAATGTAGGACTAGACTTTCAATCAAACATTGATAATTGATATCTAAAAATTGACGATAACAATTTGGTGCGGGCTAGTATCTATATGGAGGTAGCAGACAAAGAATATAAGACATTGTCAAAGCTTATACTGGGCCTACAATGCTTTAAAAAGTAAAACCGACTGACTCGAGTGTAACAAAGCATTAAATAAAGATTGTAGTGGAAAAGTACAAGTGTTATTTGAAAAGTGCGTTTGAATTGAAAAGAAACCATCAGAATGTGGAAAACGATTAAACTCCAGCGAGGCTCGCGTGACTTCGTTCGAGAATTTTCACATCTGGTCGTATTTGTTTAATTGAGCTTGCAAATTGTTTACAATTTGCATGTTACCTACAAACCTTAAGCCGCAAAGGTTACCTGTTTAGTATGAAAATTACTTTCTCCTTGAATCGGGTGGTATAACTCGTGCTATCGATACTTTGTTGGCGAAATCGCGTTGGACGAGGAGTATGCATACATGCCTAACGCCACCGACCAACCCGAGCCTTATAGGCTCGGGTTCGATTCCCATCGGGGGTAGACATTTGTGTGATGAACATTTAGCTGTCTATATTTTCAAGTCTGGGAATATTAAATTTATTCCAGTTTTTAAGAGAACTTCTTTAGCGACGTTGCGCACCTTTTTATGGAATGGGTAAAAACTTCTAAACTCTCGTCAGATCGAAAATTCGTTAGACGGCGCAAGGCACTTGCGCGAATAAGACGACGCAGGGCGCTTGCGCGAATGTTCGTGTTGTCATGTTTGTACACGATAGCGCAATAAATATTGTATTCTACCACATAAATGATAGTACTTTCATAGTGATAATAAAAAAAAATCGTGCAAAATTATTCCCTAACCATTCTAAATTATCAAACGCACAATAATATTTTTAATAATATGTTTATATTTTTAATATTATTTTTTTATGTTAAATGTATAAACGTAGGAAATAAGAGATAGTGAAAATAAATGATAATAATAATATAAAAATGCACGACGTTAATATTCAAGTTTTCACTTCTGCCGGCACTCCCGGAGTGCAACCCGTAGTTTTTTTTTTAATATTTCTATGTATTACAACAAACAACTAACGCCCATAACACAAGCATATAATCTGCTTACTTACGGATTAGATCAATTTGTCTTATTTGTTTAAGAATATCCTTTATATACTTGACGAATATAATTAAAATACAGTAAAACTACTAGAAAAGATTTCAACTTAAATATTTAGATGATATCTAAATACACAAAAAAATGTATTATTCTCCATTTCCCAGGGATTCCATCATCAGATCCAGGCTTAGTGTCAATGCAGTTCACTTCAGAAGACTGCTCTTTCAAATAAATATAGATTTTTTTAAAAATCAATTCACAAAACATGCTAGACCAGTGGTTCCCAAAGTTGTTTGGGCTACGACCCATCTAAAAAAGTTCCCAAAGTCGGGATTCACCTCTAGGACATTTAACTGTTATCAATATGAATAAAGGACTAAGATTGAACACATTTTGCTTTAATTTTAATAATTTATTAAATTAAATTTTAATTTTAATAATTTATTTATTGAATTAAGTCTTAATTAAATAACTACATCAAAATTAGAAGAATTAAATTGTCGGTTGTGTGGTGTGTTATCGGTAGCGTGGTGTATTATTCTACAGGCAGGGCCCACTCAATATTCTTTAGCGACCCACCGGTGGGTCGCGACCCATAGTTTGGGAAACCTTGTGCTAGATAAATCTACGAAAATACATAAACAATATATCTTCACGCCTGCATATCCAACAGGTGGGCA
>NJDC01058206.1:106150-120955 GCA_002245475.1 Calephelis virginiensis | reverse complement strand
GCCTAGTTTAAAAAAAAAACATTTTTTTCAAGATTTATACCGCCCCCCTCTAGGCTTCCAGCGCCCACAAGGGGGCGTTATCGCCCACTTTGGGAAAGGCTGACTTAGAGTATGCTCGCCCCTTACAAACTGTGAGGCAGGGAAACAGATGATCCATTCTCCTTCTGCAGATGCGCGAGGCTTCGCGTTTCGAACATTGAAAACCAAAATTTAAAATGATTACTTAGTAAACTATTTTTCTTTGACATATATAATATTTTTTATATATATAATATTTTTTTTATTCTTTGTCTTTGATTCAAGATATAATTGTAAACTAAGCGCTAAGATCAATACATTTTATAATAAACAGTACGTGCCAATTGATAAACACTGTATAGGCACTTTTTTATATTTTAAGAACGTTTGACCTATTAAATAGTTTAAAATAAAACTTCGTGACTCATTCAAATGGTATAACTCCGACTTAATATAGAACATAATATTTATTATTCATGGCTTCTTTAATCACTTTATCTCTTAAAATAAACCGCATCAAAATCTGATGCGTAGTTTTAAAGATTTAAGCATACAAAGGGACATAGGGACTGAGGAAGCGACTTTGTTTTATACTGTGTAGTGATTGTACAAAAAAATACCATTTGTAAGAAAAACGACTCGTTTCTTGAATATAGGAACCGGCCCTAAAGGAGTGGAGATGGTCACGGATGAGATGATCAAATTTGGTGGTTCTGCCAATCGGGACTGTTTTTGGTTCCTTTTTAATAATCGGATCGGCAGAGGCTGCAGGCGTTCGGTTATGCCCTTGTACAAAAGCAAGGGTATAAAACTGAGAAAGGGTACGATTCGCCGTTTTGGCCATGTGGAAAAAATGACAGATAGTCGAGTGACCAAACAGATATACAACGCGAATGTGGATGAACGTTGCAACTTAGGCTGATTTAGGTTGACAGTCCATGATCAAATCACTCGAGTATTATCCGTGGCTGCTTTCTAGGGTCCCATAACTGGCGTGTTTGTTTAAAAAGAGTAACGGATGGTGATGATTGATGAAGCTACTGCCTAGCTGTAGTAAGTCAAAGTCATAAAACTGTAAGAATCCTTTTGAAAATTTAACGTAACGTACATTTCGACCCGACGGCAGCTCGTAAACTTCATAAAAGGTGTAGAGTGCTTTAATTACTTTGATTTTAATTTATATTTAGTCTAATGTTGCTCGTGGCTTTGCCTGCGTATTTTTTTATGGGAGAGGTCAGCGAATAATCCCACAGCTCTCTAATGGGATGAGGCAACAATGTCCTAGAGACACCATAAATGTAATAGGTCGCTATCATGAGGCCAGGATGTTGGGCCTATAGTGCAAATTTACCGGCTCCCTGTTCTCCGACACGTTGTATGCTGGGCAGCAACGCGGTCCTGAAGTTTGGGTATGGAGGGCAAATTACATACCATGACAGTGCATAAGCAAGGTGGCGGATCCCTTCCCGAGCAAGCTGCTACATACCACCAAAGAGTACATTAATACTACGTAATAAGAGGCGGGACTTCCATAGATACATAGCAAACCCGAATTTTGTATTAAGTTTACTTGAAAAGATATAACCCGTATAATTTAAAAGTAAGTCTAAAGGCATTCAGATATAAGGCAACTAGTGTTATATGATTTGGGCGAATAAAAAACATAGCAAACTTATTTTTTTTTTTATGAAAGTTGCGCCAAACTGCAAAGTACTCTACCATCAATGGTCTTGTCGGTAATGACCTATTTAGCCTGTGCTCGCCTCTTAAGAGCTGCCTGGCATGATGTTATATATATATGAGGCAGATGTTATATTTTGCTCAGCGGAGCCGTATCACGAGTATCAGTCATTTCATTCGCATGCAGGAATCGGTTAAGTTACCACGACCAAACTGTGCCATCTTTTTAGACCAAATCAAAGACATTTACGAAATTTAATCAAAACCGGTTCGTCAGTTTCGGAGTTGATCCAGAGCCATGCACTTAAAGTTTTATATACGTAACATATCGACCAGACCAAGCCCGATACCGGGACAAGACCACGAGTTCATTAGTCTGGCGATCTGGCGAGTCGTATCAATTTGATACACTGAAGCTAAACCGCCTTATCGTTGTTCTGCGTTTGAGTGGCGACTGCCGATACCGGTATTTATTTAGCCATACAAAAAGAACTTTCAAATGTATAACCATTGAGTATTTAAAAATGTTTTTGGCTTTAATTTTTAGACGGACGGGGTCGATTGGTGAAGATTCCGCATTCCATAGTAATTAAAACATATGTTTGAACATGGCTTAATAGTTCGATAATGGCAGTTGAACGTAGAAGGTACCCGGGAAGACCTTAGTTGACTATCCATAACGAAATAGCTCGAATATTATTCGAAGTTGGTGTAAGTCATTGACAACGACGTATTTACAAATACAAGTACCAAAAGAATGTAGAGGAAGCTGGGCAGTTCTGCAGTTATCGTAACACTTGACACTCGATAGTCTATACTCTCCACCTTCCACGCAAGGAAACTGGATTGAAGATATGTATGGATATGTATCAATTTTAACGCAGGAACTTGCGAACAGCCCTATTATATCAAGAGATATTGATATAAGAAAGTAAAGTGAAAATGATATCGCGATTCACAGCTAGTACAGCCGGAGCAGAAGAACCCTGACCTAAAACTAGATCAATAGTCATGAAACTATAACGGTAAGGACACTCCCATAGAGCGCACCGATCTCGTTATAAATTACGGAGATAAAGACACGCTATACCATTTACTTAGTAGTAGAAAAGCACGCGATAAATAGGTATAGACAGACAAGATGTGGAGGGTTCCTTAGATATTTCCTTACTTTTTTCCATCGATAGCTACTGACAGTCTCTATAGGAAAAATTAAAATGTTGTTTTTCCCATTTTCCCTGCTCTTTCTAAAATTATCTCCTCATAAGAACCTTCTCCTATCTATAAATAACACAACAAAAAAAAAAGAATTGTCAAACTCGGTATGCGATGACCACGCGAAATGGAGATTAATTTTTATATAATACTAGCTGTTCCGGCGAACTTTGTTTGGGAAAAATTAAAATGTTATTTTTCCTAGTCTCCTCGCTTTTGTTCGGTATAAATGTACCCTATGTCCTTCTACCGGTTCAAAACTACCTTAACCTCAATCTTTAACCTAATCGGTTAAAGTGAGAAGTTCGCTATCTTATACTTTATAAGAAAAATTGTTTTGAATAAAACATAGTGACCACCGAAAATTTCGGTTTCGGTTTCGACCAGAAGCTGACCGAAGCTTTCGACTGCGATGATACTCCTGTGTTCGTGAATTATTGTGCGTTTGCGTCGTTCATCCAATTTCGTCGCTAGCTTGTACTCGTCTGGGTATTTATTTTTAGTTTCTAAGATTTGTTTTATACTACATAATAATTTAAATAAATATGTTACCTCCGTGCCTGCTTTAATGATTTCCTTTTGATTTGATTTAACACTACAAGTTACCTATGTGACTGGAGTTAGAAACGACTATGAAAAAATATGGGTAAAGATTTTTTTATGGGTAAATTAATTAGCAGTATATTTGTAACATGTTTCGGTTTCGGTTTCAGTCTAAACTAAGAGCTAAGCCGAAATTTCGGTTTCGGCTCAAAAACTAGTTTCGGTCGGACACTTTTAAAAAAACATCACTATCTCTTACTTACTTTTCTCCAAATACATCAAAACTTGGCCTTGATCTGCGTAATTAAACTTCGGCAACCGAAATGCGAAGTCTGTAACGGATGGCCTTGGGTTATAAAAGTCTATTGTATTCAAAATAAATTATGTATGAGAAAACAGTTCTGAACTACTTACATAGTAGACGACTTAAGAGACATACGCATACAAGAAATAAAAATGACGATGACAGATACATAACAGTAGTACAGTAGTAATATATATTCTTCGTCTATATTCGTCATGCTTCGGAAATTCGACTGTATTTTGAAGATATCTATATAGAGTTGTTATTACACATAATTAATCATTTCGCTTAAATTAATATTAGGTCAGCCAATTTAAAAATCCCTACTTCCCTACTAATATTATAAATGCGAAAGTAACTCTGTCTGTCTGTTACGCATTCACCCCTAAATCAGTGAACCGATTTTAATGAAATTTGGTACAGAGATAGAACAGACCCTGAGGAAAAACATAGGCTACTTTTTATTGCAAATAATAGGGGAGAATGGGTAAAAAGAGGGGATGAATGTTCATATGGAAATTCGTCATTTTTCAAGCTGTAACAGTGAAACTTTGTATTTAGACACTTTACGATAAACGAAAGAACATAGGCCACCTCGAGTGGCGTCGGGTTCATTCAGAGATGTCTAATCTGTTTTTACCACGATAAGTTGTGAACAAGGATGGGGACCTCTTTCCTTTTTTAAGTTCCGGTTAGTTAGCCCACATTTTTATAATATATACAGAAGGATATTTATACACAAAAAATACTTTTCATTTTTTCAAACAATTTAAGAAATGTTGAATAGCCCTGTTTTGAAAGATCAAAGACCGTTTTTAGCTTGTTGTTTGGAACAGACTATATTATAAAAAACGCAGTATGCATGCGTTGTCTTCATCCAATAAAAATACTTCAAGTTGGATCTATCTCCTCTAATTAGTGGAGACGATCAAAATATCTCCAATTCATTGTCATGATGCAATGCAATATCGCCATTTATGAGCTGCCTGGCAGGAAGGCCGACGGTCTATTCTGCAAAGGAGCCCGGACCAACAAGGGGGAAAAATTGAAATTGTGAATGTAAATAACTTATTATACTTGTAAAATAACACATATTTATAACTAGTTGTTGCCTGCGACTTCGGTCCCATATTCAAGTTATTTAGTTATTATTATGAGGGATTTCGTTGAGATATCGGGATAAGAAGCCTTCGTCCTTTTTTAAAAATTCTACACTAGTCCTAGTTTAAAATTTGTAAAAAAGACTAGTACAAATTCTTTTATGTATGTTAATCTATTTCTCCGTGTTTTCTGAACCGATTTTAAATAATTATTTTTTATTATTTAAAAATTAAAAGAGCGCACTTCCGAGGCGGTCAGATTGCCATCAAGTCTAGATCGGCTAAAAGAATCCCAGGGAGATCGA
This sequence comes from Calephelis virginiensis, assembly GCA_002245475.1. Taxonomy (NCBI): domain Eukaryota; kingdom Metazoa; phylum Arthropoda; class Insecta; order Lepidoptera; family Riodinidae; genus Calephelis; species Calephelis virginiensis. The sequence continues at coordinate 115,790 of NJDC01058206.1, read as the reverse complement.
TGAAAGCACATTTTTTGTATACGTAGGTACTTATTGAAATCGACATCATTTTTCACTACACTACATACACACAAAACAAATTACAGTAGTACTATTTAAATTATGCCTTTCCGCTTTACACATTTTTTTTGTGTGGAGTTTTTAAAACTCATTATTTAGCGAATCGTTAATATTAAAGTTATTTATTGTGACCGCCTCGTTGGTCGAGTCGCTAGCGTACACGCCTAACTACACCGACCAACCGAGAGGCTCGGGTTCGATTCCTGACGAGGGCAGTCATTTGTGTGATGAACATTTAGATGTCTGCATTTCCGAATCTGGGTGTTTATTAAATTTATTCTGGTATCTATTTTAAGTTTCTATGAATTAGTATAATTGACTAATAAACATAACACAAAGCATATAATTTGCTTACTTTGGGGTTAGATTCAATTTGGTAACTTGTCCAGTAATATTTATTTATTGTTCTTCCACGGGAGTCAGTTGAGATAAGTAGACACATATACACACACGCGCATGCATGCACGCAAACTCACATGTGTACCCTCAAGACACTTTAATAGTATTTATGACAAACAATACAGTACGTATAGTACATACAAGCGGAAAATGAGATGTTTATCACTCTTTCGTAAGTGTCAGTGTGTAGTTTTGTATATAAATACATATATTTTAGGATAATTAAAAAAAACCCTGATAAATCTTTTGAGTTGTACCAAATCACAGTCACGAAATTCGATCAAAACCGGTTCCTTGGAGATTACATAGGAAAGTCTTGGAGGTTACATACAATATAGTAGTGAGACGAGTTTTTTTATAGACATATTGGTTTACTTTATTTGATATTTTATTACACAAGTGTTTATTTATTTAAAAATATATTGATTTACTTAAGCCAGTAAAGCACCAGCTTCAAGTTTAAATGACATCGGCACCGCATTAAAAAAAAAAACAAAAGATGGCGTAATGATAAAAATTATTACACTATTCGCGTGACAAGCCGCAGTCGTTCGAAACAATTAGGTATAATTATAAACAGATTACTGAACTCTTTCTTTTCATTTATTTCATGCTGGACGAGCAAATATTTCAATATTTGTCCTGTGATTTACCGCTTCTGGAAACGCTGACAGACTTGGAACCGAAGATAACCTTTCCGTAATTTTTTTATGTTGTTGGAAGGCAAACAAGCCGACGGATTTCCTGATGGTACGAAATTCACACCGCCTAGAGACACCAAAGGTGGAATTGGTGTGTTGCCAACCTTAGGCCGGTATGTTAGACCTCGAGCAAAAGGAAGTATACCGGCTACCCTACCCTCCGAACCGGAACACGGCAACGGCGAGCGCTGACAAAATGGCGGCAGTAACCTAGTCAGATGTCACGGTGTTAGTGACGGTAAGCCTATGCTCGCCTTTTACGAGCTGCCTGACACAATTCTGCAAAGGAGCCCGGACGAACAAAGGGAAAATTATGTAACAAACGACATTTTGAAGTTTTAAGTCGAAGTCTGTGACTGATTGATAATCTAGCCTGTAAGGAGATTACTTATGTTTGAATGAAATCGATTGCATTACATTGGCTTACTAACATTCAAATGTAATTCAGTAACTGCGGAAATACTGACGAAAAACCTACCGTTTAATGAATGTGAATGTCAAAAAAGTTTTTTTTTTGTATGACATTTGAGTAGGTACTTAATAAACCATAATCAAAAACCTCACTTGACTTTGAGCAATATGTAGGACTTCACCATACATTAACCCCACTGACATTATGAACGTTTCTATCTCAAAATCTAGTTATAGCTGTTAGCGCAGACTACAAGGAACTCACAAGTATTAATGCACGAGGCATCCTGAAGCAAACGCACCATTAACATATTTGGTCTAAATCACGATTTCGCCTAAGCTGAACTTATTTCTTAAATTTGGCTTAGGTGAAACACCAGGAATTGATTCTTATTATTTTATTTGAAATATTTAGTGTAGGCTTTCATATTTTATTAAATATCACGTCAGCCACCTATCACATATTTATATATAATATCTATATAAAAATAAATTACCATTTTCTATTTATATAAAAATAGATCTCCATTTCGCGTGGTCATCATCATGGCTGAACGGATGGACCAGTTTTGCTAAGTTTTTTTTAGTTGTGTTATTGTTTGGAGGTTATCATAAATGGGAAAAACAATGTTTCAATCCATACAAACTATTAGTATCTGCTAGTGTCAAGCGATACGAAGTTCGCCTGGTCGGCTAGTTTATAGTTAATCATAAGAATAATTTATGTTTATCAAATTAGTTTTAGACTATAACAACTTGTATAATATGCTTCCTAGCGTGTATGCTCTTTGAAGGCTCTATCTATACATATAATAAATCTGTAGAAGGGTCAATTCTTTTGAATTGAAATACATTGAAAATATTGAAAAAATAAATAGCAGAGGTGTTACTGGATCGATACCAAACCCAAATATGTGATTAAAAAAATGTTTGTCTGTCGGTATGATCAGGCATCACGTGTAAACTAACGCTTCGATTTCGATGAAACTTGGTATAATTATACCTGCTATATATAATTGCGGGGAATAAAATGGGATACTTTTTATCCTGGAAAAATACGTAGAAAAAAATCTTAATTTTTCAGTTTTAGACCGACATCCGCGCGGACGGAGTCGCGGGGGGAAGCTAGTACTATAAAAAACTTCCTTCTGTTTCATATGTGGAAATAAACAGTTATTTGAAGATAGGCCCTATACTATAATAAACTTTCTACCGTTTCATATTTGGAAATAAATAGGTATTTTAAGATAGGCCCTGTAGTATAATAAACTTTTATTAGGTGGTAGTTTCGCAGCGACTCACCCGGATTGGTACCACCGCCTTACCTATTCCTGCCGCCATAACGTCATGACGTGTTCCGGTTTGGAGGGTAAGGTAGCCGGTAAATTTACTTTTGCTCGAGGCCTAACACCCAGGACTCAGGTTGGCAACGCACCATTACCACCTTTGGTTTCTCTAGGCGGCGTGAATTTCTTACCATCAGGAAATCCATCTTCTTGTTTGCCTTCCAATATCATAAAAAAACTTCCTAATGTTTCATATGTGGAAATAAATGTCTAAGTATTTGAAGATTTCTTAATCCTGAATGATTTGTAGACATGAAACGATATATAACTTAAGTATGAACAAATATACATCGACAAGTCACGCGATCTAATCCAAAGTAAGCAAGTTATTCAGTTCTAAAATTTCAGTAGAGTTATTCTTGAATGTCGATGTCATGCAAACTGAAAATTGAAATCGGATTTTGTCATTCCATACTCGAACACAATAGTGGCGCACTATTATCATTTGGATCATAGTAAATAATTATTATTTGTTATATATCGGATTCGTTGAGATTTTTGGTTTTTAAATACCACTAGTATTGTGTTCAAGAAGATGATGATGAATCACTTCTTAACATTAATGTTGGGTGCGTTTTTGCTGGTATCGGTAACGTAAACATAATTCGGAGTTCCTCAATTTGTATTAAACGAATAACTAAAAAGTAACTTCTAAGTAAATCTCGGATAGGAGAATCAACGAAGTTTTGAGTTGATAAATGTTTGTATTTCAATTTTTATAAATTTTTAAGGAAAGAAATAATCAATATAAAAATGAAGAAGAGAATAAACAGGGCAAGTGCTAAAATAAAAATATTTATTTCAATTATAAAAAACATGAATCTCAATCAATTTTTTTAAATTTATTTTTACTATTCCACAGGATTCACCTAAATTATAGGCACACTCGAGGTTAAACATAGGTTCACGTTGACTATGTTTATGCTTTGCTTTTCGCTAATCTCAATGCTAAATTTCCTAGGTTTAACGACATCCGAAACAGTCTAACAGACAGACAATCTATTATATTTGTATGAGTACAGATTAAAACTGATATACGTGAAGCACACACGGTCTAATTCAGCGCGAACGCAGTCGCGAGGAAATCTAGTTCATAATAATTAACTTACGAAAGATTTATGAATTTTGGCACGCAATGATGAAAATATCGTCAAGTTGACGTACGGTAAGCGTGCCGCAAAATGTATGTAGGACATGCTTTGATCATGGAAATGTTTCCGTGAAAATATCAAACACCCCAGAACATTGGTTCCTGGTTTCCATCATTAAACTTGAAGGAATATATTAAACTCTCTATGAATTGTTCAGGGATTTAAGCTTGGAAATGTACCCATATTACTTGAACCATGGGGAATGAGAGCATCTAATATCCCCAGGAAAATTCTGTGCATCAATTTGCACGGGTGTTTTGCCGGTGTCATATTTTCTGTGATATCTATGGTATACCTATATAGGCCACGGTTGTCTATTAATATAAGGGGAGTGGTGTCTTGTGGCTTAAATATATCATGAATAGACGGTAAGCATCTATGAAAAGGATCTTTACTTCATCTTTCTTAAATAAAAAAAGGATAGTTACTCCATATTTTTTACAGTCTAATTGAACTTCTGCATTTTATTTTGCACTCAGGTGCATAAAATAATAATAAATCTTTGTGTGTCTGGAGTAAGCATGTTTGAGATTTTCAATTGCTCAGCCTACTAAGTGTTTATTTAGTAGGCTGAGTACAATTTCAAAACGACAGATCGCGTCATATCCTTTGTTTTAAACCGTCTGCTGAGACAGTCTAGCAGAAATTTCTCCAGGCGGAAATGTCTGGAAATAAGGATTTGTCACAGGACAGTAATGAACCTACAACATCTGTGGTGTCTATAATCTGTGATGATCTCTTATAATCGGGGGAGTAACGGCGTGCTTTTTCGCTTTCCTTTGCCTTAAAAAAATACTAATACATTATTTATCCATACCAATTTCCAGATTGTATATTTCCACACTAATAATATCATAAATGCGAAAGGCTGTCTATTATGCTTTCACGGCTAAACCGATAGACCGATTTAGATGAAATTTGATATACCTATAGTTAGCGACCCGACTTCCAACATAGGCCTCATAGACCCCTAAAAAACTGTAATGCGGATGAAAGTTTGTATGAAAATTTAATCTATTCTACGGTAAAGAAGTCGCGGCTAACAGGTAGTTGAATAATGGACTTATATTTCATATTAGAAGTACGGTTGTTCACGTGCCAGCTCCGTTATAACATCAAAAGAGAAAGAGGAACTGTCAGCGCCACATAAACGGTGCAATAAATTCGTAAAAACTTGTTTTCGCCGCACACCACACGGACATTATATTATTATTATATTATACATTATACACAATTAAATAGATAACAAAAAACTTTACTTTGGAATACAAAAATATATCAACTCAAAACTTTTTGTTGATTCTCCCGTCCGAGAGTTATAAGCCTTTATAAAGATTTTCCATTGGCGTATAAATTAAGAAACTCCGAATTGTGTTCACGTGTCTTCGTTACCGATACCAGAAAAAAACACACCCATCATTAACGTTACGAAGTGATTAATAAAACTTAAGATTTTATCTTTTCATTATTCTTAAATTAGTCTCCTTGTGTTAAAAAAATAAGAAATCATATCGTTTTTTTATAATAAAATGCCTTCTGACAGTAATTCATTAAACAAAACATGAAATTTTATGTTCTTCGGTTACGATTTGTTCAATGAACCTCGCAGTGTTCATGTCACATGATTTATAAACAAACACTTCATATTATATTGAAGTTATACTTCTTTTGGCGCGATTGGGAAAAATGATAAGAGTGAATTTTTACGATGCGCGCGCACACCGACAGATAAATGTGACAGTCTGAAGTTAGATGCTACCGACAGAAAAAAGCAACACCCTAAAGTTAGTTGCGAACCTTTTTGTTTGGTATTTTTGGATTGTTACGCCAAAGAAGCATAACTTCTTACGTGCGTACACACACTCTTTTTTTTATATTACACATTGTATATTATTAAACTATTATTTTCCGTGCCTATGCTCGCTTTTTAAAGTTCTATGCAATCCCATAAAAAATGTGCCACCGTGACGTGAATTACGTAAGCCCAAAAAAAGGTGACAGGTTATTAATTTTAATACAATTTATTTACAAACTCTTGTACTTTCCACAATATGTCATATAAAGGGCTATATAACCCTGATGATGCTTGTATAGCGAAACCGGTTGGCTGATCTGTAAAAATAAAAATATATTGTGAAAAGTACAAGCGTTTGTAAATAAATTGTATCAATAATAGAATTCCACCAAGCACCGACGATAAGAAGTATAGAAACTATAAATTTTATTATTTTTGCTGACCCGGGACCTCAGAGTTTAGATTTTAGTTACGTCATCAATATTTATTTATTTATTCTGATTATCTAGCAAAATTTAGTCTATTTTAATTCAAACAATTACCCTTCTAATTTGTGTTTTGACAGCGAAAAGCATACACAAGGATCCTCTAAATAAACCGTTGATATTGCTTATTTATTGTTACGCACTATATAATATTATGTTAGAAGGAACAGAAGTAAAGCAATTTGCTCAAAAATATTGCTCGAAGAGTACGAAGTCGATATTGCGAAATAACATGAAAGTGTGCACACAACAAAATCATCGACAACTTGGATAATTTCATGATACTTGACTATCAAGTGTCATGGAATAAAGTGAATTAATTCGAATTTACCAAACTTCAAATTAAAATTATAATTAAGTAATATTGTTAAGACTATTTTTATAACGACTATTTAAAATTTTCGCGAATAAATTATAATGTTTAATAAATTTACATGAATAAAGAAACTTGAACGTGTTTAAAAATAATTATATATACCAATGTTTACGACAGAGTATGAGCGGAGAGATTTTGCTTTTCAGTTAAGATTAGGGGTGTCAGTCTGCACTCTACAGAGTACAGACTATTAATAAGGGTTCTAGACGGTTGTAAACATTAGTTTAAAGCCTTCCGGACCGCAGATTCAATCTAAAATTAATAATGATCGGAAGATAGATAACGTCTTTATTACTAGCTTATTATTAGCTTGTTAAAGTTTGTAGGTAGTATCTAAGCAAACAAAATTTTCATTTAATTAAAACTTTATAGTGCGATGTTACTTTTCCGTACTAGTTAGTAATAAATACATTTAATTATATTTTTTCCACAATAAATTGACACTTACATGATCAATGTAAAGTTTCAAACCGGCTATTATAGCGAGGCTATGGAATAAGTCTAGAATGATCCCAACCATATTATAAGATTATAAAGAAGTGTATATGACAATCTCCGTGTCACATCGTACGATTCATATCGATCTAGGTGTTTAGGCGTGAACTCCGAATAAAAAAAGAAACACAGAATAACAATCACGAAGCATGGATCAAGAATATGAAGTATGTATTATCAATCAAGTCTTTATTACGTATAGGTATGTACTGTGAGGCTATCAGTTGCCCTAATTAACATTTTCTGACGTTATAGATAAGGTAATAGCGGAAATCTAATGGAACGATAACAGACCCGACCCACTCGATACTCAGGACCTATTCCTATACCTACGAGTACTTTCACTGTTGTATAAGTGGTGCAAATTCCGCGGCATGTCGATTGCAACTGAATCTTAATTTTTCGATTGCGAGATTTGCATTTTACTCATACGATATTCATATCTCTGTATATACATATGGATATGTGTGTGTTGGATGTTGGGAATGGGGATGTAACTGGAGGGGATGGGGATGTAAATGTATATATATACGGTTACATTTAAAGCATCATAAAACTTAAGTGTGTCTGCCAATTATTTAATGGAAGTAAAACTGCAAAACAACCGACTTCGTCTTCAATAAGAAATCATCTATCGTCATTTTTCCTCGATTTCCCTGGAATTCCATCATCACATCCAGACTTGGTGTCGATGGGATCGCCTCGGAAGTATACTCTTTTAAATAAAAAATAATTTTCAAAATAGATTTAGAAACGATGGAACAATCGATTATAATACATAAAAAATATTGGATTCGAACATAGTCTTCTCTTTTTTTCGAAATTAGAAACCAGCTCAATCGGTTGAAAAAAGGTGTTTTAAAATTGAACTGCAAAATTCTACCCCAGACAAAACTAAATTAAAATTCAAGTAAAATAAAAGCTTTTAAAAAACAATATATCTAGAATCTAGATTTTTCTAAAATACTACTCGTTTTTAACCATAGATAAGGCGTTATCATCTCCGTTGTCACTGTCTCACATTCTGCGCCACGAACACGCATATCTTTGAATAAATATTCAACTACTTGCAGTCCAACTCGTTTTATTGTCTCTAAAAACTCGATTGGTATTACTGGTATTGAAGATCATCTTTTGTAGATATTTTTAATATTCAGGTTTCACGTATTTTCGACCTTGAGTGTTGCAGCCTATCCTATAATTAGCGTATTATAAGCACCACTAATAGGTCGATTCTCTTCAGATAGATGGTTTTACACCACTTCCTATGTCCTACTTCCATATCCACATTATAGAATGTGCGAATAAGAATATTCCGTCTATAACATTTAAATATGTAATTAATTAATGAACATTGATCACCTTGGTCGAGAGATTAACATACATGCTTACCTCCACAGCCCAACCGCGAAACTCGGGTTCGATTCCCAACGGGGGCATGCATTTGTGTGATGAACATGGATGTCGTAATCTATTTGTGTATTCCATGTATTAAGCAGAGCAAGCATATAATTTGTTTACTTTGGGTTTAGATCATATTCTGTAAATTTTTTAACTTATATTTTTTTAATTATGCTTACGGGCTTGAGTACTAGAGACTTTTCGCTCTATAATCATTAGTTTTGTGTTTCTTCAATTTGGCAAATTTTGCACTTTCCTCATGTTTCATTTAACACATGTTATCATAACATGTGTCATTCACAAATCTCTTGGAAATGTCCAAGTTACTCTACTGAGAAACACACACAGAACACCATCTAGGGAAATTTTGTATTAAGTTCTTAAACTCAAAAAATACTGGGCAGTTTTAAAATCTTTTGATGAAGATTTACACGGCATATTGGTAGTAAAACCCGAAGTTTCCTTTACTTTTGTGTCAAATTTAAGTTATTATGATAAGTTATCTATTAGTTTCGAGTTAAACCTTATGCACGCAGCATCATGCAGTGGCGCCATTTAGAAAGCTGGGGCTACTCAACGTAGTATTGCTGAAGAGATTGGAACAAGACAAAACTTGATATCTAGGTTATGGTCACGCTACTGTGCTACTAGTGAAGTGGCTGAAAGACATCCAGGAGGAAAGCGCTTATCCATCAACGACAAGCCCGATTCTTGCAAGCTGCCGCGAGAAGAGAACCAAATGTTACGGCCATACTGTCACTTCAGAGGCTACAGTCAGTGCGCCAGATACTTGTGAGTGACCTAACTGTGAGAAGGCTTGATGAAGCTAACTCCATACTCCAGCACTGCGTCGAGGAAATCGTGGACGACGACAAGAGTCGCTCGTGTACATTTACTCTGAAAGATAACCAACCAGTGGTCTGTAGTGCTGTTTACCCATGAGTCCCGGTTCGGTTTCTATCCTGATACAGACAGTAAAGTACGTGTTTGGCGAGCATGAAACATCCTTAGGAAGTCCAT
>NJDC01058206.1:87190-105426 GCA_002245475.1 Calephelis virginiensis | reverse complement strand
AAAATGATCCTATCGTACTTACCTATTTCACATATACCTAACTTCTAAACGGTTAAACAGATTTGAAGTTTTAAATGGGTATTTCGATAGTTTTCTGTATGGTTTCAAAAGACAATTGGACCCGGTAAGTGGAGCTACTGTCGGTATATCATCTACACTATAATGTTAAAGAGGAAAGATTTGATTGTGTGTTTGTTTGTATTTAATAAGCTCCGACACTACGGGACCGATTTGAATAAACATTTTACTATTAGAAGCAGTCATTATTGCTGATGCACATAGGGTGCCTTATTTCTATGAAAAATTAGAAATTTGTCCACCCGTGCGAAGCCGGGACGGGCTGCTAGTATACAGTCTATATGCAGTAGTGTGTACGGTGTGGCGACGCATCGCCATAAGCAATCGACTGTGCAATTATCTCCTATTGTAATATTTTATTTTATCATTATGACATATTTACTTAGTTCCTAACACAATTTGATATTTTTTGCATATTACTTTTACAAAATAATGTCGATGTTTTACATCTGCCAAGCGTTCCGTGAAGGTTCACATTTTTTTTTATAGACATGTAGATATCGACTTCTTACTATGACTATAGATTTTTCTTTCATATTTTTTTCAACACTAGGCTCGCAAACCGAGAGTTTCTGTAGCAATTAAAAGCCTATATCAATTTAAAAGAGCCTGTTCAACATCAAGTAACTTCTGATTTTTAGGGGCAGCATGAGAGCAGACGAAACTATTGGAATTGGACGAAACTACAGCCAGTTTTCATGAGGTAAAACGGAACAAAAAGAAAGACGAAATAAACAGAGTCGCACACTGGCGCGCATCCAAGGATGACGAGACCTCAAGATAGGTTATAGTACAAAAGCGCGCAATAGGAAACGAGACGATCTTAGCTCACCGTACCGTTTGGACTGACTCAGACAAGGAGACACAACAATGGAGTGATGACTAAACTTGTGATCTAATTTTGAAGCTTTAATGCGTTTTCATTGTTTTTTAATCTGTATCTTCATGTCTGTATCCCCGAAAAAGTAGGTAGAAGTACAAAAAGGCCACCACGCCTAGCCAAAGTCACAAAGCCCCCCACAATGTGATGGTTGGCAAGCCTATCGCCATCCAGGCACATCAAATCCCCGGCGACACAGTTTTTTATTAGAAAATTAAAAAGTATCTTCACGCCCATATCCCCGAAGAAGTATGCAGAGGTACAACCAAGGCACCCACGACTAGCCGAAGACACTAAGTCCCACAATGTGATAGGAGGCAAGCCTATCGCCAACCGGGCACATTTCCAATCCCGACCAACATTTTTTTTATTAGAAAATTGGAAAAATCCAATTTTCTTTTTGTTGGCCGACCCAGGATTCGAACCCGGGACCTTAAGCAGTCAAGTCCAACACCCGGACCGCTAGACCACAGAGGCGATTCGAATGAATGAATGAAATGAATTGCTTTACCGATTTAGAAGTAAAAACATAACAGACAGACTTTCGCAATTACAATATTAAGCATAGATTTGTTTGTTGTTTTAGGATAATAGACAACTGTCGTCTAAAAACACTATGGATGTTACTGGTGCATTGCTATCTTATGACCGGGATCTACCATACCCTCCAGTACGGAACACACCAAGGACAAGCACTGAATTTATGGTGACCGGAAAAGATAAAACAATATTACCAATTAGGATGAGCTATGAGCTACTGCATAGCACTCTGGTCTTTCCAAATTTGCTACTCTGTAAGTACAAGTCAAAAGTAGATGACAATTTACATTTGCATAGCGTTGAATTATCCGCAATTTTGATCTACTTTTTAAATTTTCCTGCTAAATAAAAAAAGTGTAAAACGTTAACATGTTTTTTAAAGACTTCTAAAAGGATCTACATAAAAATAGGGCATGGACTACTTTTCATTTCGGTACTTCAAAGTGTTCTTGAGGGAGAGCTTAAAACCTTTTTACATGGAGGCCGCTTAAACAAACTACGATTTAAGTTAAATAATAAGATTTTATGATCAGATTACTTTAACTTTGACTTACTAAGGTCCCGGGTTCGATTCCCAAGTCGGGCAACAAAAAAGAAAATGTGGTTTTAACAATTTTCTAATAAAAAAATGTTGCTCGGGATTGGATATGTGCCCGGTCGGCGATAGGCTTGCCACCTATCACATTGTGGGACTTAGTGTCTTCGGCTAGTCGTGGGTGCCCTGGTTGTGCCTCTGCCTATCTCTTCGGGGATATGGGCGTGAAGATTCTTTTTAATTTTCTAATAAAAAACTGTGTCGCCGGGGATTTGATATGTGCCTGGATGGCGATAGGCTTGCCAACCATCACATTGTGAGGAGCTTTGTGACTTCGGCTAGGCGTGGTGGCCTTTTTGTACTTCTACCTACTTTTTCGTATGGATATGGGCGTGAAGATACTTTTTTTACTTTAGGAGTTTTTCGCGAAAACCATTGCTTTATACCAGTGGTTTTAAAATAGCTTTATATTTGTTATACACACGATCATACGAACAAAGAACGGACAAAACGAAGAGAAAAGCGATGAGTAAGCTGAAGATCTAATTCTGAAACTGAGAAAACGGTTTACAGATATTTGAGTTTAAAGCCAACTAATCTATATATATAAAAGAAAGTCGAGTTTGTTACAACACTTATAACTCGAGATCTGCTGGACCAATTTTTAAAGTTTTTGATTCGTTGGATTTGTCTTCGCCCCGAATAGCAGAATAAACCTTAAAAACAATAAAAACAAAAAAAAATATAAAAGGTGAATCGTCTTTACTTACATAAAAGAAAGTCGTGATACTTAAACCGATTAGGCTGAAAATTAATGAAGAAGTAGCTTAGAACCGGGAGAAGGACATGGGGTACATTTTAACCTTGCAACAGCGAAGAAACTAGGAAAACCGACATTATAGTTTTTCCCATACAAACTGAACAGGCGGAACGAAGTTCGCCGGAACAGGTAGTTACATATATACCACATGACTGATATTTTTTACTGTATTTTCATTTTGAAATATTACTAGTTATAACCGCCCCAAAAAAGGAGAACGTTCTCAACTCGACTGCATATTTTTTTGTATATTTGTTAGGCGATTACTCGGCCAATAGCAAACCGATTTTGATGGTTATTTTATAAAAAGATAAGTCATGATTCCGAGGTGTTCCTATATTAATTTTACCATGATCCGAGTAGTAGTTTTTAAGTTATACTTAATAATGCTTTTTTTTAATCATAAAAAATACATCAAACAAAAATTTATGCATCATTAGGTACCTATAACTTAAAAACGACTTGCATGATATTGACAAAATTAACATAAGACCATTTCAAAAATATTCAATTTATTTCGAATAAACAATTATTACATCACGACGTGGTACTCAATGAAAAAGTTGGATTCGGCTTTTACAGTTGTGCACTTAAAATTTTTATAGAATATATTTTGAGAGTAATCGGTATAGAGATTTGTTATTAACAAGATATTATTTATTTATTTAGTCCGAGAGATTCGGTAAAGATATCGTGATAAAAAAGTAGCTGCCTCTCTGCAGCCTCCTAGTTAACTCTACACCGAAACATTATACCTATAAATCGATCCATTGCGACGCGAAAGTAAGGCAAACAAACAAACAAACAAATACAATTTCACGTGTTAGTATGGACATCGATAAGTAAAAGGATACTTACATTTTTCGTTTTCACTGGATTTAATATACGGCCATAACTTTACAAATTTATATAAGTAAAAATTAATCCTTATTCCGCTTGGTCGTCGCATCACGCCTGAACGGATGGACAAATTTTGAAAATTCTTTTGACGTGTCAACGTCACGTATTAAAGATAATTCGCTGGAGCCGGCTGCACGCACCAAAAACCATGACTCATGCGGCGTTACCTCACTCTGAGGCGTGCCATTTAAGGCTTGAAGTGCAAGCGAGAGCGTCGGAACGATTGACAAAGAGCCACAATTGGCCTCCGTTCTTATGACGTTGTCACGTTCAACTATCGTCCGTTAACCAACTTTACAGACAACCGCTTTTTTTGTTGTGTTAGTTATTGTCGGAAGAAGGTTCATATGAAGAGAAAATCCGAGAAATATGCAGAGAAACCAGGAAAAATAACATTTTAATTTTTCTTATACAAACTTTTATAAGTGTCAATGTAAAGCGATTGATTTTGTATAACTTAGTATGAAAACGAAACCACGGTCGGCAGCTTGTTTAATATCATAACCAATCTCAGAATCTGGTAAGCACGTAAATAGGTATTCTCACTTTGCACTTTATGCTGACAGCATAAATTTATAGCGAATGTGGTTTAAATATAAATTTGCATTTACATTGAGCTTTGAGTAATGTTAAATGAGGTGCTGGGCGGAGTATTCTGGATTTTATTTGTGATTAAAACGTAAGGAATGTGGTACTTTTTATTGTTATTCATTTTAGAATAACTTCCCTTTTAACCGACTTAGAAAAAGGAGATTATATGTTCGACAGCTATATTTTTTTATGTAGATTAATCGAATTCTCCAACATTTCTAAACCGATTTTAAAAATTATTTTATTGGAAAGAGCGTACTTTCGATGTAGTCCCATTGCCACCAAATCTGGATCTGATAATGAAATTCCAGGAGAATAGAGCAAAATAAATATTTTTTCTGTACTAAGATGATTTACTTGAAGAAATCGAAGTCGGTTTCGTGAAGTTTTTAACTGCGCTTATATTACAATAAACTACCTACATCTTCACGCCAAGTCCCTTACGAGGTAGGCAGAGACAATCGAAAGCAAAAAGACAGGATTCCTACAGATTTACCTAGCTACCACATTCATTACTCATTACAAACGCCGACGCGTTTGTAATGAGTAATGAATGTGGTAGAAAGTTACAATGCGACCTGCACATTTAAAAATTTGCCATCAGATTGAGCTCAGCAGCTTATACCTACTGTTAAGTAAATGAGACAGTTAGCGGATTTCAACACTGCTAGAATGCTATTTTATTTATTTCCACGTCAGCATGTCTAATCACATGCTTCTTTGGTGAAACTTTGCTGGGGTAGAAACAATATTTGTCTCGTAAAAGAGGACTTTCTTTCATGGGCTAACTAATGTATATATTTATATGTTAACTTCATCAGCATATTAAAATTCTATCATTTAATAAATTTAAAAATGTATTAAACATAAGTTGTATGGTAAGCCATCAGGGTTTTAATATATGCCAAAAACCAACTCAATAGGTTGAGAATAGCTACTTTTAAATTGACTAACTAAATTCCACCAGGACAAATAAATCTACATTGCAAGTTAAAATGCATAAACCTGAAAGAAGAAAAGAAAAAATAACATATTTTACCAACTTATGGTGTGGAGCTCTCTCAAGCCTTTTGTGGAGCAGGTCAAGTGAAATGTTACCATCAATACAAAGGGGTACCACAGCCTCAGGTACCCAAAATTTTTGACATAACGTCAATGATACTAATGCTACGCCAGAGACTTCTTTCTCTAAACATCCTATTTTGCTGCATCAGCAACCTGAGTGGTGTTGAATATAAAGCTATCTCATATTTTTTTATGGCATAAGACAGAAACAAGAACACAGCTCTTCTGATGGTAATAAACAACCATGGCCTATAAACATCATAGATGTTAAAGATTTCTCGCTGTCCTGAAGCTGGAATGTTAAGATATTGTGAAGTCTACCCCGCTACCCTACCTTCCAAACTAGAACTGTATGTGGCAAAGGCATTATAGCAGTAGCAGCAGAAATAGGTAAGGTGGCACTCACCAGGAAAAATTGCTGCACAACACATCACCACCAATGATCTTGTTGGTAATGAGTAATATTTTAACCTAAGTTTCCACCTTATGAGAAGCCTGCAACACACGGGCCAATGGTCTATTCTACTCTGAATTCTATTCTACTCGGAAAGTCTAAAATGCAGAGTTTGCAATTCAAAAACATAAAATAAGTAAACAAATAATAAGTTTTACATTGTAAATTTGACTTTTACGCTTCAGAAACTAGATTACAATTAGCAATTAGCACCCACTAATTTATAACTAAAATTCGTTGTTTACTAAATTAATAAAACAAGGCTAAGATTTGAAGTAAATCCTATCAAAATTAATCCAAGAATTTTACAAATATGTAACAACAAATTTCCAACAAACAATTTGTCCCTGTGCATGCGAAAGTAGATATATATGTTTTATTTTCAGTTTTGGTTTTGACCAATATCATATTTGTTTTTAATATAACATATCTTTTATTGTAAATATAGCCAAATGATAGGTTTGTTTATTATTTGAAGAGTTATAAATTATACTTTAAACTAGCTGTCTGTTCCGGCTTCGCTCGGATGGTAATTTTCAATAATACAAAAAAAAACAATATAATCATACAAAAAAATGTTGTGACTTCAGAAATAATTTAGTCAGCTACCTAAATTATTTTTGGATATGTTCATTTACTATCACAGCTCCTTTGTTTGGTACACATAAACAAAAATAAATATCTCAGAACAAATAACAAAAATTGATCTAATTCAAATAAATGTCAATAATGGTTGATAGCTCATAATTAAAACACAAAGATAAAGATAAGAAAGATACATATATACATTTAAATCCATTGTAGAAATAAAGCAGTACAATAATAAAATCTGTATATGAAAAACATTTTATACACATGTAATATTGTAATTATACTACGGCCGTTCAGAGAATGGCGAATGTGTTCCTGACACGTCGCGATTGAACTGACGACGTAACTTTGTAATGGCGTTGCAGTTACATATTATTGCTGGTTATTTACCGTTTCAACAGTTGATGAGCATTAAAACAACATTATTATATCAATAATCAATTAATGTTATAATATTGTGCCAAACTGAGTGTCAAATAACAATATTTTTCTAAATCTAAACTGCGCTATTACAAGGTTATGTCAGCGCTTTATATTTGTAGTGCTGTGCTAACAACATGCAATAATAGTATCGTAATCTGTTCTTATACAGTTATGCGTTATAAAATAATACGTTTTGTTTTTCTTTTTAAGAATTTGAAAATAATGGACTATAAGATAACCTTTATTATATAAAAAAATAAAACTACGACCAAACCGAACGCGCGAAAGAAAGTAGCATTTTTATATTTAGGTTGAAAATGGTAACCCCAAATGGCGTTACTAGCATTTTTATACTTAGATTAAAAACGGTAACCCCAAATGGCGTTATGGGCCGCCATTTTGTGACGCTAAAACAGTCGTCTGTTGTCGTTTCGTGCGCATAGACCACGTTCTTCAAGTGTTTTCGATCTGTTTTTATTTGATTACCCGGCTTTCGCTTAATGGACTGTTTCTGCTTTTCAAACTGACATCGGCGCTAAATCGGACTTCGATTGTGTTTTTGTGACTTTTGGTGCATAATAATGCCTAAACGTGGACAAACATTGAAAAGTGGAGTCCGTGAGTTAATCATCAAGCAGCAAGATTACTTGGAGCGGGAGCGGCAAAATGGCGGACCCCTGGTACCTGTCGAACAAGTACAAGAACGCGCCTCTCAGGCGCTTGGAGTTAGCAAACGAAAGATAACAAATATTAATAAAGAAAAGTTCGGCTCTACTGGCATGGAAGATAATATTTTACGTACTCCGAAGAAGAAACGTAGAACTAAACAAAAAAACGTAGACAGACATTGACACCTTTGATGCCGATGCAATCAGAAATCATATATACGGTTACTATTCCAGAAATGAATATCTCAACAGGTAGAAGCTTTTGGCATCGTTAAGAGAAGCTGGACTGTTTAGCGGGGGTAAAACTGCTTTAACCAAAATCTTAAAAGATATTGGTTTTTCGTATAAAAAACAGACAAAAGAAAATTTTTATTAGAACGATACGACATAATTTTAAAACGGATAAGTTTTTTGAGAGAATAATAAAAAAATGATAACTGGGATAGTGTCGTGTTCATTGACGAGATATGGCTAAACGCCAATCACACGGTTTTCCGTTCTTGGATGGATGATACACAAGCGTCGACGTCGAAAGTACCAATGGGTAAGGGGGCCCGTCTGATAATATGCCACGCAGGTTCTACAAAATAGAGCTTTGTGGAGAACGCGTTACCGGTATTGAAAGAGTGGTTCCAGAACGTGCTTTTGCCCAGCCTACTAGAGCCTTCTGTAATATTCATGGATAATGCCTCCTATCACTCGGTTCAGATACAGAAACCACCTACCTACCCAAGCTAATAAAAAAGAATAAATGGTGGCTTGGTTACAAGCAAAAGGCATTGATGCAAATATGCAGATGCTAAAAGCAGAGCTAATTAAGTTAGTTAAAGAAAATAAAGCGGCAAATGTGCGACACGAAATCGATGAACTGGCTCTGGAGTATGGTCATCGCGTTCTAAGAACTCCACCGTATCATTGCCAATATAACGCGATTGAGCTAATCTGAGCTCAAATAAAAGATTACACCGCCCGCCACAATACTTCCACGCCATTCAGCACGAAAAAGATGATGACCCTATTAAAAGAAGCCTGCGGGAAAGTCAGGAGAGATGACTGGGCAAAGGTTGTTGAGAAGACTAAAAATCTGATTGTGGAACATTTTGACCTAGATATCAGGATTGATTCTGTTATGGATAATAATATAATTATACATGTAGATGATGATGAAGACACAACCTCCTCAAGCGAATCGGAGTCTGATTAATATTCTGTACGCACATTCAATTCAATGTACTTTATTGCATAGAAATACAGATTGTAACTTTGTAACAAAGAATAAATAAAACAATTTTATTACATTAATATTACCCTTTTTTGGTTTTCACTTAAATAACTAAAATATAAATTTTAAATGATTTCGCCAATTTAAAACGAAAATAATCTTAAAAATAACACGGCGCTTCATTTTTGCAGAACCGTAACGAACTCAGTGTTATGTTGTGCCCATCACTAGTCGTGACTAACTGATAGGTGTCAGGAACGCATTCTCTGAACGGCCGAACTTTAGCTAACTTTACATTCTAGCCAACCGGATTCTCTTTTTACTGCATCATCAGGGCTAGAACAGAAAGTGTTAAATAAATTATATTGTGGATAAGTACAAGTGTTAATTACAATAAAACGTGTGTATACAATGGAATTCCACCAAGTGCCGACAATAGCAAGTATAGATTCTGAAAAACATTTTTTTAAAACAATGATTACTACATATTGAATACCGGATACTGAACTCCAACAGGGGTTTTTAAAATGTTTCTCGACTTGTCTGTTCACTTTTCAAGCAAAAGCTGAGGAATAAATATTTACAAATCTAGTGCTTAGTAGAAGCTAATTGTCCGAGTTGACATTTAGGATAACTCCGGTGAACCTTTTGTTGCCTTCTCTCAGTTACGTAGTCACAAGCTGCGGTAATCAGCTTATATCTTAATAAATTTAATAAGCACTAAATGACATAACAAACACAAAAACACTGATTCGTTCTAGATTAAAAACACTTTATTTTGCATCAAAATTATTAATTAGACATTATTAATACTCTTATATGTAATACTTTAAAAAAGGTACATTGAGATAATATTAATTTGTTGATACAATGAGTAGGTAATAGTATCAAAATACAGAAATTATTTAGCTTATAACATTTGTTTTTTATTTAAGAAACAGGATGCAAAACAAGTCTGGCAAGACTAATGACTTTATGCTTGTTCTAGTAATTTGATCAAGATTTTTATAGAATATATCTTAAAATAATTTCTAATAAGCATTTCAAGACAATCAATAATAGGCTTTTCATCACTTTTAGATTGATGCAAACCATTTTGCAAATCCTTATTAGTAAATTATGTAATTGCTAATTAAGGCTTAAGTATTAAATGCAATAACAGACTAATTAATATCTAGGCAGCACTGGCTAAACTACACTATATGTTACACATGATGGTTAGATTTTGTCATCCACCTGCACACTGTATGTGTTATAGCGGACAAATAAGTTACATTGACTACCTTTGCCTTAGTGGTCAAGTGGCTAGAGTAGACACCTAACTACACCGACCAACACGCAAGTTGTGTGATGAACATTTAGATGTCTGCATTTCCAGGTCTGGGTGTTTATTAAATTTATTCTAGTATCTATTAAAGTATTTTTATGTAGTAGAATTGTTGACTAACACACATAACACAAGCATATAATTTGCTTACTTTGGGTTACATTTCAATTGTGTAACTTGTCAAGGTATATTTATTTATTCAGCCTAGTTGTTTTAAGTAATAAAAGTTGGAAAATTATCTTTAAGGATGTTTAGCCCCCAGCAAAGAGTATATAAATACTACGTAATAAGCGGCGGTACTTCCATAGATACATAGCAAACCCGAATTTGTATAAAGTTTACTTGAAAAAGTATAACCCGTATAATTTGAAAGTAAGTCTAAAGGCATTCAGAATAAGGCAACTAGTGTCATATGATTTGGGCAAAAAAAAACATAGCAAACTTATTTTTTTTATTTTTTGATATGAAAGTTGCACCAAACTGGGCCCCAGTTGAAAACTAGGGTTGTTGTTGTTTAATTTTATTTCCTTGAAAGGCAAACGATTTGAGTCCATACAGCCACATCTTCCGTATTAATAAATCTTTTTCTTATAATATATTTTCAATTTATTTTATCAAAAATCATTTATAATACTTAGTCATTAGTCGTAATAAAATGTCTTCTCAGGGTCTTGAGTAAAGCAGTGGCCACTTTACTCAAGCTCATTTTGTGAGATTTGGCGACAGAGAGGAAATACAGTATACACTAATTTCTTCATATTTGTGAACTTTTAATGATATTTGTGCATTTTTAATTGTACAAAATTCCACGAAAATTGACTAATTTCACTCAAGATAAACACGAAATTCAATAATTATGAAGAAATTACAACCATCTTAATTCACGATGGAGCCAAAACTTCCACTAGGGTTGTTATAAATGACATGCCTGATATGTCTGAGGCATTTTTTTTTATTGAAAGCTGACATGGTCAAGTTGAGTCTTCACTACATTAGATAGCACAGATTTTGTCGGATGTAATCAGATTTTTTTTATTTTCTGTTTACTTTTTACTTTTTTTATAAAAGCACTTACCAATCCCAGTTTATCAGTTATAAGTTTTAGTTTTATCAGTTTAGTTTTAATGTGTCATTTTAAATTAAATGTGTAGTTTATTTTATAAATATAATTAGATACACAAAATTAAAACTGACGATTTGCATTTTTTTATATTATTATTTAAGTTGCTTTTTTATTAATAAAACTTGATTACTTATTAATTTATCGCAGTAAAAACTATCTAGCATTTTATTTTTAGTATTAAGATTTGGATTTATTAGGATTAGGAGGTAAACAAGATGATGGAATTCTGATGGTAAGGATGTTTTGCAAATCCGAATGTGAGATGCTAAGCCCATTGTGTGAGCAAATTTAATATCATCTCCTTTTAAACTATAACATATAAGTGAAAAGCACTAATATTGTAGCAGCAACAATAGTTAAGACAATGGTACCAACTTGGGGGAAACATTATAAAACTAACACCTATATGAATAGGCATGGTGTTAATAAATAACAAAACAATGCTTGTTTTGTCAGAGTGTTTTTATTTCAGCGTTTAAAAACATCGAAGACAATTGATGACAAATAACAATTTTTGCAAAACAATTTCTTTATATTTTGGGTAAAGCCAGTAGTGTAATTTATTTGAAGATATTTTAAAATTACTATATGGTGGACTGTGATATATAATACCAATTATTATACCAATAGACATTAGTTCTTATTGTGCTGCACTAGTCATAATCACCATAGTCATATTGCTGCAAATAATATATTCAAAATACAAATAGAATACATAATATTCTTGTGTGACTATTTAAATTCTTTGACATCAAAAACCTATTCTTGCTGAGCTGGATCAATGAGATATGTAAATATGTCCTGACAATAGTTTCTTGTTATTTAGAAACGATAACAATTAAAATTGAGCACTATTTACTTTTATAATACAAGATTTTGTACAAATACAATATACATAGGTGATAGAATCAAAATATTTTTATTTACATGGACAATACAATAACAAGACTTCCCACTCTAATTCAGTAGAAACAGATCACAACAGACAGGTTGTTGCACGGCACTGTATTGTCTTGATGGTGATTACCCATTTCTACTATATTCGGTAGGAAGGCAAATGGTCTAGACTATTCTACATAGGGGCCCCAGAAATAATAGGGAGGTTAAGGTACATATGTAGTTACAGATCCAGCAATGGTAAATACTAAACTTCACTATTGCAGTAAACTAACTAGGTACTTAACAAATAAGATTTGCTTCAAAATAGATTGTTATTTGCTTTAAAATAGATTAACAGATTTTTGATAGTGAATGCCAGATATGTGTTAATTAATTATAGCCCTCGGTTTTGGCACAGGCTAGACTTGTATGATACTAAATTTTCTGTATTCTAATTCAATTACGCCACTATTAATTGAAAAATTTGTCTAGTTAGAAATGGCAAGTTCTTTTTGTACCGTATTGACGAGTGGCCAGTTCTTATATGGCTGGTATTTAGTGTGTATTGAAAGGTTTATTGCCACGATTACGTACTAATTCACAAATATCACCGCACACAGGAAAAGGTACAATGTGAGCATAATCTAACTGTTTACGCAAGTTCGACATAACGGCACGTTGGTGTTCATCTTTGTTTGTGTACAAAAATATATCCTGTTAACAATAAAGAAAACTCTCTACTTACTTTTAATCGAGTAAGGCTTCCGTTGCGGGCGGCTAAAAAAATATGATATGCGGCTGTTTTGAAATCCATAATGGTTCTCTCTGCGACGTAGAAATTAAACACACAAGTCACAACTAAATATCACTTTATGAACAGCACTTTCTTCTCAAAATAACCATTGGAACACACTGTTCAACTATTTACAAAGCAACCTAGAACGCAATTTCAAAACACTCCGACAATTTACTCTCGCTCGCAATGAAACAGCTGCAACGGCAACCTGTGACGGATACAGTTCAACAGTCAAACGCGATCTGCGAGTGCGACTGCCATGAAAAATCAAAAACGATTTTGAGAGTGTTGCTACATGACATCTATTCGATTTCTTTTGTAATTTATGCTTTACTGTCATCACAGACCAATTAGAGTACTGTCATCATGACAATGACAAAAAAATGTTAAATATGAGCAATGTCGTAGTATCTCTAAGTAGTCTGTGGCAATGTCCTATAATAGGAATGAGAGTGAATAAGAGCACAAATTGTAAACTAGTACCTAGGTACTTGCTAGGTACCTACCTATGTACTACGTATGTGAATAAGAGTTTGCCAACATAACAAATCCCTGACATTTTCCCGTAAGAAATGCGTCTTCTACTAACTTTACGTGTCTTTTTTTTATGACATTGGAAGGCAAACAAGCAGATGGATTTCCTGATGGTAAGAAATTCATGCTCCCTAGAGACACCAAAGGTGGTAATGGTGCGACGCCAGGATGTTATGCATTGAGCAAAAGTAAGTTTAACGGCTACCTTACCCTACATACCCGCAACATGTTATGACGCATGGCAGAGGGATAGGTAAGGCGGTGGTACCAATTCGGGTGAGTCGATGCGAAATTCTACGACCTAGTCAGATGTTTTGTCAGATATGTACCTATCCATTATTTATTAAAACCCTCAGCAAATATCTAACACATTACAAAGATAAAAATCTAACTAGCGACAAGTCCTTGAGTAATTGTTTATTTCCAACACGCAGTACATTTATTATAGTAATGTGAGTGTGCGTGTACTATACATGTATTCTGTGTGTATGTGTAATTTAGGTTTTTGCAATATTTTTACCTAGATTTGAATTCGTAAAGCAAAAAAGTTCTCCTGCAGCTCTTACACCACAAGACTTTTTCAGAATAATTGTGCCAGACGTAATAAAGGCCATATAAAATAAAGAAGATGAAGAGAGTTTGCAAAACAGCATCATTTTAAATTGTAGACAGAGAAATTAAGAATAAGATATATTTCCCATCTCACAAACTCACATGATATAAAAAGACAGAGTTTCATATTTTTGTCCCTCATCGGGAGTTCTAGTTTTTTCGTTTCAAGCACATTCATTAAATAAAAAAAAACATATTTTGTGTATCTAAATTTGTTTTTATAAGTTTTGGAACGAAGTTCCTTATTGCGTGTTGTGAAAGGAGGCTAGACGGAAAACATTCTTACGAAAAGTTGTCACGACATTTTTTGCTATAGTAAGCTATTGTAAGCTTTGCGGATTGCGCATGTTTGTTTTTTTATTTTTGGATTTAGTTATTTTTTTATTATTATTTTATTGTTTTATGTTTTTATCCTCTGTGGTCTAGCGGTTCAGTTGTTGGACTTGACTGCATGAGGTCTCGGGATCGAACCCCGGTTCGGGCAACAAAAAGAAAATTGGGTTTTTACAATTTTCTAATAAAAAAAAATGTTGCTCGGGATTGGATATGTGCCTGGTTGGCGATAGGCTTGCCACCTATCACATTGTGGGACTTAGTGTCGTCAGCTAGTATTGGGTGCCCTGGTTGTGCCTCTGCCAGATCCTTCGGGGATATGGGCGTGAAGATGCTTTTTTTTTAATTTTATTTTTCATGTTTCTTTGTCTGTCTCTCTTTATTTTATTTTTTTAATTTTTTTTCATGTTTCTCTGTCTATCTCTCTCTATAAGAGAGATAGAGATTGATAAAGAGGGGGGGGGAGAGAACTTCGTTCCATCCGGGTGTCCCTTAACACCTCTCAAGTATTTTTTTTAGAAATTATACCCAACTAGCAGCCCTCCCCTGCTTTGCGCGGGTATTATATATGCATACAGACCTCCCTTTTTAATCACTTTGTCTATTAAAAAAACCACATCAAAATCCGTTGCGTAGTTTAAAAGATTTAAGCATACAAAGGGACATTGGGACAGAGAAAGCGACTTTGTTTTATGTATTGCTATGTAGTGATTATTCTGAAGTGAGTACTGTTGTTCTGAGTATTAATTTAGTGTTGGAGGGCTAATATTATGTAAGAGATGTATGAGAGAGTAAGTAGAACGGTGCAGTGCTTATAGCTGTAAAAATGATAGTGGGAGAAAAAAATCCGGATTATCGTTGCTTTCGTAACTTTAAAATATTTATGATTATTTGAGTTAATACAGTGATTTTATATTTGACAAGCTAATTTCAAGCATCATGAAATGTCACTGTTGTAATCACATATCATTTGATAAAAGCGTCATAATTGAACAATTTATTTAAATAGCCTCATTAGTTGGTGTTGACATGAATACAACGATTAAAAGAATTTGGTTGAATACCAAATTAAGAGAAAAAAATATATAAAATTTCAAATATTACGATAGTTTATTCTAAAAGAGATTCCGCACTACACCCGATCCGAATTGAATCCGAACCCGTGAAAATATTGGTCTAGAAAACTCGGACTGAATTCGGAAATTGCTAACGCAGCGGTCGGCAACCTTTCGGCAGGTAAGGGCCACAAGGCGACGAAATAAACTAAAGGTGGGCCACACTTGTAATATTAACTCTAGAATATGGAGGGTAGAGGTAAGGAGAGCACACTCTGTGTTACAAAACTGTCCCCTGAATCGCCTTAAATTAAGATGGCGTTGCTCTACCAGAGGACCGTTTTTTAAAGAAAGAAACAAATTTTTAATTTACTTTTGAGCTCTACGTCCACTGTACTCTTTTCAGGTTATATAATCTATTTAACTACGATAGCCGTTTAACTTTCAATTACAACATATAAAATAACAGTTAAATTCACACCATACCCTCCACTACACTAGCGCCATTCTGGCCCCTTTATTTAATGCTATTTTGTGGACACTTTTTGAGTCAAAAGGCTATATGAGTGTGCGCTCCTTACCTCTACCCTCCATACTCTAGAAGCCAAATATATCTACGTATAATTCGCGATGTCCCATAGAAAAAATGAAAATGGACGGAGAGAAGCGCGTTCTTAAGGCTGAATCTACACTATACGCCATATATTATTCGGTCAAGCGCGGAACGTTGGCGGTCAGCTCGAGACATCATTATTTAAATGCATTGGACTGTTACCTACAACGCCAGCAACTAGGGCTGTCTCCCGGGAGATCGTGCCTCGACTTGGTGCTGCGTTCTGGTTACTGGGTGGACTTGATGGAGGAGTATTGGCGGCTCGTCGCTCGGCGTTAGGCGGCGGGCGTATGAGAGGTCTTCGTCGTCGAGACCGGCGGCGACGGTGTAGTGTGATATTGTTATATTGTGAGTTTGTGTTCCAGTTACGAGGAAGAAGTATAGCGTTTGCCGTGGTTATTGGGTCCGGAGGATCCGATAACACGTGGCGGGTTCTTCTATGATGAGGGGGCGCGTTCGCGGCCGGTGTGTAGTCACACGCGGGAGCTAACACCGGATATGGGTGGGCAGCCGTTTTTTCAAAGTAGCGTTCCGATAGTTCTTTGAAATGCTGCGCTATCGTGGGTAAATCGAGGTCGCAATGTAGGTCCTCGTTGCGAACGTACCACGGAGCACCCGTGGCAGTTCGCATGAACCCTGGACTACTTGTAGTTTTTTAAGATGGGATGGGAAGGTATGCGCGAAGGCTACACTACCGTAGGCTTATATGGGTCAAACACATGTTTTGTAAAGTGTCACTTTGTTACGAAGCGACATTTTACTATTTTTATTAATAAGATAATAGACACGGCTAAGTACGAATTAAGTACGAATTTAGCCTTGCTTGTGACACGCGAAATATGCGGTTCGAACGACATATTTTTGTCTTGAGTGACCCCTAGGTATTTTGTTGAGTTTTTCCAGGGGATCGCTCTGCCTAACAGTTTGATGGTACCCTGGCTACGCCTGGAACTCATCCGTTCGCTGGGTCTGAGACCTCGATTAAAGTACACCGCTGCACTTTTATCGGGGTTCATTTCTATACGCCACTTCCTGAACCAGTCGCCCAGGAAAGTGGCCGCGTTTCTATGGAGGTAGCCTATTAGTTTACCGCGACTGTGGGTTGTATATAGAGCCGTATCGTCCGCGAAGAGGGCTACGTGGAAGCGCGGCGGTCGGGGTACGTCGTTCGTGTAGAGGGTGTATAATATAGGTGAGAGCAAAGAGCCCTGCAGCACTCCCGCCTCTATGGGCCTACTACTAGAGAGAGTCCCTTCTACACGAAATCTGAATTTACGATTCGACAAGTAGTCTTGTACAATGAGAACTAGTCTGTCTGGCACGTCAATTTCATAGAGCTTATAGATTAGGCCGTTGTGCCAGACCTTATCGAACGCCTTGGCCACATCGAAGAATATCGCTCCCGTATATAAGGCTAGTCGTCTATTCAGGCCGTCTGGTATGCGCTCCGTGAGGCAGTGCACTTGATTTGTACATGAATGGGCTGCCCGGAAACCAAATTGCTCATACGAGTACATTGAAAAATGTTTCTCGGTTACGACCGTCTTAAGGCGGGCGAGGATAAGACGCTCGTATATTTTGCCGAGTAAATTAATAAGACTAATCGGGCGGTAACTACTCGAGACGTTAGGGAATTTACCCGGTTTATGTATTCGTATGACGGTGGCTTCTTTCCACTCGTCAGGAAAAGCACTGCCTGCTAGTAATACATTGAAGATGTTTACTAGTAGGTATATGAGTGCGGGAGGAAAATATTTAATTATCCTGTTTGAATTACCGTCAGGCCCCGGGGCCTTTCTGCTGTGAAGATCTTTGATTATATCTTTCACTTCGTCGTGGTTGGTGGAAGGTAACGGATCGCCCTGGGGAGATTCGGATGCTCTACGCGCTACGTAGCTATCTACAACATTTATGTGATTCAGATCACCCGGCAGAGTGGAAACGGTACACTGCGATTGAACGTTGTCTGCTAGGCATTCGGCTTTGTCGGCATCGTCAAACGCGGAAGGTATATTGGGTCTAACGAGGGTAGGTATATCTACTTTAGGATCGTTTTTTAGAGTTCTCGCCAGTGGCCAATAGGCCACGTGAGACGGTGAGATCGTGCTGAGAAAGTTTTCTCAGTGTCCTTTCGTGTCACAAACATAATTTTGAAGTACATAAACAACTTTATAAAGTAGGTAGAACATAAAAGAGT
>NJDC01058206.1:69937-81355 GCA_002245475.1 Calephelis virginiensis | reverse complement strand
GGATGCGAAGGGCATTATTTTTGTAGATTATTTACCGAAAGGTCAAACTATAAATTCTAGTTATTATTGTTACCTTTTACGAAGACTCCGGGAAGAAATAAAATAAAAAAAAGGCTGGGAATGTTGCGTAAGAAAGTTTTGTTTCATCAAGACAATGCACGTGTTCACACTTCGGTTGAAACAATGTCTGTAATCCATGATTGTGGCTACGAATTGCTGCCCCACCCACCTTATTCGCCGGATTTAGCCCCCTCGGATTACCATTTATTTCCAAATTTAAAAAAACACTTAGGTGGCTCTAAATTTTCGACCAAATATGAGGGGATAGTCGCAGTAAACGACTATTTCGCCGACCTTCCGGAATCTTTTTTTTTCGAGGGGATAAACAAGTTGCAGGTCAGGTGGAAGAAGTGTGTTGAGCTAGATGGAGACTATGTCGAAAAATAAAAATAAATTTAGACCCACTTTTCTTTCATTTTCTTGGTCGGGCTTAGAACTTTTGGATCCACCCTCGTACTATGTAGTGATGTTTTGTCTTTCCAACTTCTTCAATAATAGTACTAAAAATGTAATATTTATTTTACATGTAGAACATTTGCAATATATCTCAAAAGATAGTAATGTTTCACTTTCTAAAAAAATTTCCGTATCTTAATATGGATGACATACATTGACTGTACATCTGCAAAAACATGTTTATTGTGTAGATACACGTTTCACATAGGTCATTGTTCTGCAACTAATGTTAGTTTAACAAATATTTTTCTTTCAAACTTAAATGTTTCACATGGTTGAAAGCACAGCATATATGTGCATTTATTTGCTTTTTGTCTCAATGTTACTATGAAAGAGAGAAACGGCTATTTTTGTTGCAAGTAGGAGTATTTTTTGATGTAACATTTCTCAGGTAAAAGGAAGGAGGAGTAGGTCATAGGGTAATTTTGTGTGATACAAGGTTGTTAAGAGAGATTTCCAAAATGATCCCTAACTTTTATTTATGAAAATAGCATTTCTACAGTTCCTTATCTTAACAATATATGTCTGGCAAAAATGTTTGTGTATTGAAGATATGTTTCACGTCTCGATGGAATGTGTTCGGAATGAAAACCAAAGAGAAAAAATTCGACCCTTGACCATTTTTTATGTCAATGTGTGAGTGTAACAGCATTTTATATTCAAACTCTGCCTGCTAAGATGCTGTATATTTACAATATGTGTAGAAAGTAGAGGTTAGGGATAAATGATGCTGGTACAGTGCTACTATTTAAATTATGCACTTCGGATTGTCACTTTTTAATCTTTTTACACTTTATACTTTTATTTCTAAATTGGCCGACCTAGTCTAAATCTAAGCAAAATGATTAGTTATGTGTAATAACAACTCTTTATAGATATCTTTAAAATGCATTCGGATTTCCGAAGCTTGACGAATATAGCCGAATCACATAATTTAAATAGTACTACTGTACATGATTTTGATGTATTAGAGTGACATTCTCTCTTTGTGACTAAGCTCTTTAGGTGAAATACTAGAGCATTTTACTTGCTTGTATAACTGTAAGATAAACACAGTGTGTATGTGTTGTCTTCCCTTAATACCACAATACAGTCAAATTTCCTCTAGGCTAATCTAGTTAAGATGCAAGAACAAATTATGTAAACATACAGCCTACTTGTTTCAGACGGAAATAGCAAAAAGGCTAAGTGCAATCATAGGACAAGTGCTGCCATTCTTAGCACAGGAGCACCAGCAGCAAGTTGCCTCTGCAGTCGAGAGAGCTAAGCAGGTCACTATGTCTGAACTTAATGCTATAATAGGGGTAAGTTAATATTATTATGTAACCACACTGAACTTGAATGAGATGGTTACTGGTACCACTAAATTTAATGTTCAGATATGTTAATTTATCCTTATTATAGATATTTAGGAAGTTTTATTTGTTAAATAATTATAATGACTGTGATAACTAATTTCAGAAAG
Organism: Calephelis virginiensis; assembly: GCA_002245475.1. Lineage (NCBI taxonomy): Eukaryota > Metazoa > Arthropoda > Insecta > Lepidoptera > Riodinidae > Calephelis > Calephelis virginiensis. Next base: position 79,374 of record NJDC01058206.1, on the reverse strand, counting down.
TTTGCTTGTCTTTAGAAATCGTGAATTATTTTGTTAAAGATTTTACCTTGTAGAGTGCATTTTAAATATTCGTTTGAAAAAAAATGTAAGACCTTGAATTAACTTTTATAGTTAATAAAACACAATTATTATACTTCTTAGTAATAAGTTTTTAAATAATTATTTTTTCATTATTGTCTTTAGTTGTGGGGATTTTGAATTTTGGTATGGAAATGATCAAACACTCAGGTTTTTTATCTATTCTGAATTAGAGAGAAACACTAGTGTTATTTTTTGTAAAGCGAAACAAAGAAAATAATCACTTAGTGTTCCTTTTTGAAGTTAGTTAGCACATGGTTTAAGTAACTACAGTTAAATATATAATAAAAAATGTACATTAATTATATGCTCAAATATTAATTACTAAATTTACAACAGTTGCTAGTTGCAGTCTAGTTGCTGTTTATTAGTCTGCTGTATAAAGATTTATAACACCAAACTATAAGTCTTTGAGCAAGAAAATATCAAGACTGTAAGAACAAAATCAATAGTTGGATGATCACAAGCATCTTGTATACTTTGCTCCTCAGTAGTTATGAATGAGTTTTGATGATAAAAGAGTGTTTTCAATATTTAATTAGTACTTGGGCATATAAGATCTTAGTTTTGAATATGAGCTAAACTTAAATTTATTTATTAATTGCCTTTTATAGACATAATAAAAACTAGTCAGTTTTTGTTATAATCAAACTTTTCAAACTTCGGGCACTTTACTTGACTCAAAAATATATAGTGTTTTTTAATTGTTGTCCGCAGCAACAACAGCAACAAGGCCTTCAGCAACTTCTTGTAAGTTCAGGAAACTGATGTGTTTTACATTTTGTTGTTTGTGATTAACAATTTATTTTGTAGAGTAGATTTGTTACATGTTTATTGCACCTATTCATAATTAACCAATATACATTAAACATAATGGGAATATTATATTTTTATTGACATATTAAAAATTATTCATTAACTATGTAGAATATATTATGCCTAAAATTGAACTTATTATTATTTCCATTACCGAAATTACAATTATCATTATTTAATTCCGGTATGCAATATAGTGATATGATTAATTGTGTTGGAAAAATGTTCATTATTTTCAGTATTAACAAGATATAAAGTATTCAAACATGTACAACACACAAATTGTACATGTTGTATCAAATTCGTATTATTTGTCATATTCATCATCATATTCAGTACATGAATCACTTGAAAATTAACAATATTTTAAAGTCATTTTTTTAAGAATAGAATAGAATAACTTTTTACTGTGCACCAAATGACATAACAAAATAAAATACACTAAAAATATTTATTTAAAAGAAATGTACTGCAGACACAAAATTCTTAATTTAGTGACCTATATTGCCTGAGTGTTATTAAGAAGCAAGATAAATATTAAGACATTAGGTTTGACATAATCAAATGAACATTTTGCAAAATATTTAAAAGATTTACATTGTAAGTAAATATTATGTGGTTTTTAAAGTAAATTATGTGTTACAATTTTTACTTTTTTGCACAATAAGTGTATTGTGTTATGCACTATTATTGAAAGTTTACTTATTTAAATTGTGTAACAAACATTTCTAAATGCTTGTTGCATGATTTTTCTTGATTGTTATAATTTCTATTGGAATTTTTGCTGTTAACAACTGTTATAAGTTATAACTAATTATTTACTGGGCCTTAATTTTATCCTAAAATTCTGATTTCAAAATGTTGTATTTAGAACTACATTGTGAAAGATTTTGTTTCATGTGCGAATAATTAGTTTGCCCATAAATCCAAAAGGTCACAAATGAAATCTTCACACCAAGTCCCTCACAGCGTAGGCAGAGAGCATCTGATGGCAAATGTCACGATCCTTGCTCATCTGCCTAGCCTTCTCCGCATTCATAACTTTTTTCATACAAACACGTCGGTTTCGGAGATTTGACACCATGTTTGGATAAGAGCGACTTGATTGTGGAAAGTTACATCCATCCACATCCGCATTGTGTATCTGTTTTGTCAACGGAGAAAACCCTTTCTCATTTTTATATCAATGTTTTTTTTTTCAATTCCACTCTTTCTCAGATCTCACTATTGCGAATGCGGTCAGCGAGCTTTACGCGCCAGGTTTTCCGTAGCGCTCTCATTACATACTACTACTAAAGTTGTAAAAGAAAATTGGTAGTGCAATTTTAGATGTTTTGGGAAAAAATGAGATTGGTAGTAATCTTGTTCGTTTAAAACCAATTTTTTTCTGAAATTGTGTTTGTGAAAATTACGGAGTTGTGAACTAGTTTCTGTTGTTTCAAGGGTGATGTGTAAGTTTAATCTTAATCTCGCATTAGGTAGGTAGGTAACAATACTAATCTTAGACCTGAAAGTGTGTTTGTTTGTTATTTGTCCTTCTGCTATGCCGTGATGGGGCCATGTTTTGTCACTGTTTTATGCATGAAGATAGTTATTAGACTAGTGCGATATGTGCTAATTTTTATCTCGTTATCTAAATGAAATCCCATTGCAATAGATATTACGCGGGCAACATCTCGTTTTCTTTGAATAAACGGTCATAACCTTGTTTTATCAGGTGTCTCACCCATTTCGGATCCAATGAAAGAATATGGCTTATAAATAATGGAATGAATATAAAATTATAAGGCTCCATAGTTTTGTGTTCCTGTTTATTCAGTGTTATTTTTTTTATTTTTGTTGTCAGTGTTTTTACAGTAATAATCTTTCTCTTTACAGTAATCTAGATTCTAATTTCTAAAGGGAATTACCTGTTTTAATGTAACATTTAGTCGAAAACTCAACACTTCAGAACCTATCAAAAAATACATGGGATACATATACCTTTATCATCGTAGTTTTTTGTATCCTGTATTAAGTCAATTTAGGGCTATTGCTAAGTCACGCGTGTTTTACAAAACTAACGGCAATTCGTTTTGAACACCAGTTCAACCAAATTTCAGGTCGGTTTTTCAATATTTTACTTGCTACGTAAAACTCGCGTAACTTGACAGGGGCCTTCTGTCTGTATGTTAAGGTGGGATTGAAAAAACATATTGAAATGGTTTTAATAGCGAGTATTGGTCGTAGCAACAGATTCATGCCACAGCGGGCCTGCCTCATGGCGTCGGCGGTGCGGGCGCGCTGCTGGGCGCCGGGGGACTTTTGTTTCCCACTGCTGGGCCACCTCCACCTCCCCACTTACCACCTCCTGCTCATAAGGTAACCCATGACTGAATCTTGTTTAAGTGCCGGTTTTTTAACTATATCTTTCACTATAAATTTTAAAGAAAGAAAAAATTTCGCCCCAGACAGGATTTGAACCTGTAACCTTTCGTCTCAAGCCGACGAATGCTCTAACCAATTGAGCTACTGAGGATTCAAGTCCCGTGGCGAAATTTTTAATTCCTTTCTAACCCGTTAACGCGGGTAGTTATGTCCTATAGATACACAATTCTGAGTACCCACCAAATGAGTTCATCATTACAGATGAAATTCACATTTTAGAATGGCCATAACTTTCGTTTTTCTTTCTTTAAAATTTATAGAAAATTTATCCCAAGCACAGGGCAAGTGCTAAAATAAAAATACGTATATCTTTCACGTTAAAAATTTGTCGTGAAGTTTTAAGTGTCATCTACATATTAAGTTTTTACGCTTATGTACAATTTAAAGTTTTTTGTTTTGTTGTTGCATCGTACATAAATTTGTTGTACATAAAATAAGTACCTAATGTAACTTCAAACATCTGTTATTAAACAGTATCTTAGATAATTGGATCTATGTATTACAATGTTGCTGTTTGTGATAATTTTAAATAAAAAGAAAATAATTTACAACGAAACGGGTAGTTTGTCTTACTGTTGACAAGTCAGCAAAACGATACCATAGTTTTTTTTATTTTGTCATTACAGGTAGAACTACCACCACCGTCAGATATAAAGCCTCCCGTGCTACAGGGCGGGCCCGCGCCCCCTCCGTTACTCCCTGGACAGCCACCACCCAGGGAGGATGAACGACTGGTTGCCTCACGGATGAATCAGCAGGTTCGTATTTTGTTTTATAATAAAAAAATATTATATTATATGTACATAAGAAAATAGTGTCAGTGGTTGTTACCACCCTCCAAAACGGCTGAACCGATTTTCATGAAATTTTATATGCGCGCTCGGCAGGTCTGAGACTACAATAAGTGTATAAAAAATAACAGACTTTCTGTACTATGTACATGTAGTATGCCATTAAAAATGTAGGAGTGTAAAATGGTCAGTAAAATCAGTAAGAGACAAGAGCCAATTTTTTAGCTTTAACACAGTAAAAATCAGTTTTTTTTTTCAAAAATAGCAAGGATCTAGGCCTGGTTTCTGTAAATTGAGATGACAAGATATTACTATAAATAAGTGTTAACTCCTTATTTTATGCAACAGAAATTACAGAAAAACTTACTATAAAAAATTCGTAAACACAAAAGGCAAACGTATCTGTAATATTTTTTTTTGTTTAAAATGGCCAGTATTTTATGTTCAGGTCAGTTTTAGTCAGCAAAATCAATGATTTTTTTCCGTGGAATCGGTGATCACCCATTGACTCATTTCCAGCAAAGGCGTTCAGTGTCTCCACACGAGCGCGAACAGAAGTTCCGGCCTCGCTCCCCCGCGGAGCCGGAGCCGCTCGACGTCAAACGCAGGAAGGAGGAGAAGGTACATGGACATGTGAGTCTATGTAGTGTATGTGTCCGCCTTGTTTTACCTTACTCGCTTTTGTGGTGTTGGGTGGCAATTTGCTGATATGTTCCCCTGCAGAAAAACAGTTTATGCGCACAGTACACATAGAAACACTTCTGTAATTAGATATCCAGTTTGCACTTAAATTTCAACGAATTTCTACGCATTTATTGCATTTACAAAATTTTCCAAGTGTGAGATAGCCGACGTCTTGTTCCATAAAATATAACACATTTCTACAAAAAAAGAGCAATGTACAGAGGGAAGTATGTGCAGGGAATAGCGTAGAGCGTTGGGTAAGCTATTTCAAAGCGAGGTTTTGAGTCTAAAAGCTAGACTCGCTTTGCATAACTATGCTTATCCCAACGTTATGGTATGGATAAATGCGGTCGAAATGAGAGCGCTACGGAACGTCTGTGGTGTAATGTTCGCTGACCGCATTCGCAACAGTGAGATCCGAGAAAGAGTGGGATTGAAAGAAAGTAATGGAGTTAAAATGCGAAAGGGCGGGCGCCGCTGGTTTGGTCATGTGGAAAGAATGACAGAATAAAGATTGACAAAGCAGATATACAATGCTAATGTAGATGGACACCCATCCACCCACCACCGGTACCCGGGGAGACTAAGGTTGCCATTCCACGATTAGATCAATCGGATATTATCCGAGGGAGGTGTCGAGCCTCCGTATTTGTTTGTATGAAAAGGGTATGAACGCGAAGGAAGCCATACAGGTTAGTCAGAATCGTGAGGTCTGGCACTCGATACTCTCTGCCTACCCCGTAAGGGATTTGGCGTGAAAATATGTATATATGTATGTATCTATGTACGTACGTAAAAGAGCATTGTGTATGATTCATAGGGGAAGGCAATACTTTGCGGAATCCCAATAAAATTATTTAATTTGTAATTTCCTTTAGAAAATGTAGACGTATCAAAAATACAATCCATTTACTACGTATTGTCTTTCCTGTTTTGTCTCGCAATATACGTATACATTGTTGTCGAGAAAATGCAAATTTAATTATTTTATTTGGATTGAGGATGTCAACATGCTACAAAATGACTGGTCTGTCTGTACACATCCAGATTGCAATTCTCAAAAAAATACGCTTACTTACAAATAAGATGTAATTATTAGTACTAGTGGTCGCCGGTTGTTCGAAATTCGACCACAATAAATTTTAATATCTTGTTGATAAGAACGCCATATTCATACTTTGTTTCCAAACTTTTTAGTGCGCCATCTGTGATCTTTTATCGTTATCATCAATATATTTGTTTGTGTGTGTCAAATGCATGTTAGTGTGGGTAATGTTTTATTTATTGATTTGATGGACTTTATAAAGCATTATTATTGGAAAATATTAGCACTGCACTTCTCCTAAACAAACATAAACTATAAGTGTGCCTAATTTCATACTCCTCTGTTCGCGCAATATTCGTAAAAAGGGGTCCAAAGTTTTGATTACATTTATTTTATTGATTTTGAGTTTATGTATCTTGTGGCTGTGGCTTTATAATATGTTCATCTATAAGTTTCTCTATATTCTAGATATCAAATTGGTTGATCACTTTGTACCGAGTGTTATTATGCTCGTCACTTGAAAACTATTGACTTTTGTGTTGGAAAAAAATATGGGACAAATAAAAAACAAACAAAACTAATCGTACTACGCGGTAATGAATTCTAGACTAATTTATATTTTAATTTTTACCCCTTTCCCGCGGGACTTTTTTTAGATAACGGGATAAAAAGTATCTTATAACCTTTCGCGGAACTTAGAGTCTGTAAAAGATAAATTTTGTTGAGATTGATTTAGTAGATGCGTCGTGAATCGCTACCATGATACAGGCAGACAGACACAAAAATCGTTAAACGATAAAAATGTTTTTACGCTGCACTAACACGTCTATATAAAATAACTAGCCGACCCGAACTTCGTATTGCTTGTGATTAACAGCTACTAATATTTAGAATTAAAAAAATGAAGTGCGGTATTTCCCATTTTCCCTGCAATTTTCCTAGGTTTTCTTTTCCTAAGAGCCTTCTCTTGACAATGACTAAAGCAACAAAAAAAGAATAAGTGATATTGACCCAACCGTTCAGGCGCAATGCGATGTTATAGATAAGGTAGTAGTGGACTGCGTCATTCCAGCTTAAATGATCTCTACCTAATTTTCGGCATAACAATTTTACGGCTTCAGGCATCGGGGGGTAAAATAGATAAATCTTATTTCAGATTAATTGATGATTCCAGTAAAGCAGTTCGATAAAGTTATTAATCTTGGGCTAGAATTTCAAGCTGGAACATCACTGTGGCGAACATAGAATACTTGACAGATTTGCCTATTCCTGTCGTCGTAACTGTTCACCTAGGTCGTATCCCAGTTCAAAGCTTAATTATAGGAATTTGATAGGTTTTATCAAAAATTTGTTACGAACAAAAATTGACCTATCAGCAAATTGTTACAAATCAGGCTTAAACAGCTTACAAAGTATAGCTTCTATGGCTGACTTCCATACATCGCTGGTATTCTTAAGACACAACGCAGTTTATTTATAATTGAACTTTTTTAATACGTTCTAGGACAGTGACGCCGAGAAAAGTGATCAGGACCTGGTTGTTGATGTAGCTAACGAGGTGAGTAACCATTCACAGTTATGACCTATAGCTCAGTGTAATCGAAGCTCGCGTGTTGGAAAGCTCAGGAAGAGACTTAAGGTGGAGGTACAATCAGCTAGAAGAAGCTTTCAAATTATACTGTTCTGGAAATACAGCTTATTAAAAATGGTCAATCACTGCGTAATGTAGTTAAGAACTATCCGTAATGTAGTTAAGAACCATCTTGATAACGTCAGCTTTCAAACGAAAAAATCCAATCGTAGTCGGTCAATTCGTTTACGAGTTGCCTTAATCCTGCTGCCGCAATTGTCGTGTTATGTTTTAGAGACTAAGACAAAGGGTATACTAACGCGTCCGAAATTTGGCTACGCTCCAAATAGGCGGGTCTTTATTACCATTACAAATCAATGTGTAGGCCTAACCAGTGTTTCATCTCTTGTAGGAAGAACGAGGATCTCCAAGTGTTCGAACAGAGAATGAACGAACAGAAAACGGTCCGAGACCACCTTCGAGATCTGGTTCATCTTCAAGTCGGTCCACCCCCAAGAGTTCCAAGGACGTGAGTAAATATGACGTTCCTTCATTTCAACCTATTTATTATTAGGACAAAAATATGATAGCAAATGATAAAAGCCTAGGCGTATAAACGCATTTACGTGCGTAGCAATTTAGCCCCTATCCAAAAAGAGCGTTTTACGCGTGTATCTACGCAGAGAGGGACTTGAATCAGGAAACGCGACGCACTATCTTCCGGGTTATTCGGTATCTTTTTAGTGATGATCACTAGGTAAAATGTACATCAAATAACTGTCAAATGACGTGTTTTATGTTTGTTATCTCGATTTTATTTCTGTTAGTCACTGGAGATAGCAAATATAAAACACGTTATTTGACAGCTATTTGATGTCCATTTTACCCAGTGATCATTTATTTATTATTTATTTTATTTATTTAAAATTCATGTACTATATTGTACAAAGGTGGACTTAATGCTACATGGCATTCTCTACCAGTCAACTTAACTTTATTAGAAAAAAATAATTAAATGGGGTGCAAAGAGAAAAAAAAACAATAACTTTACATTTGTAAACACATTTCAACATAATTTTAGGTAGCATAATCAAATACATAAACAATACATATATACCAAGAAAAATACTTAGCAAAAAAACTTAGCAGTACAAAATGTTACACGAAAAATACTTATTCTATAAATATAGTCATTCTACATACATAAATACAAATATTACAATATTTACGTAAATATACATATATACACACGTACACATATATATACAAATAGCTTTATATAGAATAATACACATACATACGACACAAATATACATCTATATAAATACATACAAAAATTAATCAATAAATAATATCTGACAACACTACTGTGATAAATAATTGAAAAGGGAACGTTTGAGGGAAAACTTAGTTAAGCTATTTCTGATATCCACAGGAAGAATGTTCCAAAAACGAACAGCTTGGAATGTGAAAGACTTGGATACAAAATCAGTATGATAGAGTGGAACTTGAAGGATAGGATTATTTTTGGAACGCAGTTGCCGAGAATGGGTTAAGTGTTGGAATTGAAATTTAGATTTGAGATACTGCGGGGTATGAGGGTTGTAAAGTATATTAAATAAGGTACAAATCATTCTTAATTGTCTGCGTTGACGAATGGGAAGCCATTTGAGTTTTTTCCGATAAGATGAAACATGATCATATTTCCTTAAACCAAAGACGAAACGAATGCAGTTATGAAGCATACGCTCTAATCGATCCAAAAGACATTCATTGAGGTCACTAAAACAAACATGACATTTCACGATCAGATCAATCGGATATTATCCGAGGGTGGTGTCAAGAGTCTCCGAAACCGGCGTGTTTGTATGAAAAGGGTTATGAATGTGAAGGAAGCAAGACAGGTTTGTCAGGATCATGAGGTCTGGCACTCGATACTCTCTGCCTACCCTGTAAGGGACTTGGCGTGAAGATATGTATGTATGTATGTAAAACAAACATCGGCATAATCAATAATTGGAAGTGT
>NJDC01058206.1:47267-69655 GCA_002245475.1 Calephelis virginiensis | reverse complement strand
CCCTGTAAGGGACTTGGCGTGAAGATATGTGTGTATGTATGTAAAACAAGCATCGGCATAATCAATAATTGGAAGTGTCTGTACTAGTAAAATTTTACTTGTAGTAGGCAATAAATTTTTGTGGCGATATAAAGAGCGTAAGGCAACATTAACTTTACGGCACACTTCGGAAATATGTGGTGTCCAAGAGAAAGTCTTATCGATAAGACGACCAAGATCTTTTACATGCGAATGAAATGGGATATCTACGTTGTTATAGACTATACGATCAATAGAACTCCAATCCAAGTTGACGATTCGCCGAGAACTACCAATAATGATTGCTTGGCATTTATTAGGGTTGATTGATATACCAAATCTGTTTGACCATTCAAATACATCATCAAGGTCTTTATTGATGCGCCGTATAGTATTATTGATTTCGGCAACATCTGAATGAGCATATATTTGCAGGTCATCAGCATACAGATGGTGAGAGCTCAAGCAATCAGTAATGAAATTAATGACTAAAGAAAATAAGAGGGGTGAAAGTATACCACCTAGTGGTACACCTGCCAATAAATTACACCAATCAGACAATGTGTCATTAATGCGAACAGCTTGCTGTCGACCTGTTACATATGAATAAAACCATTCTTGTACAGTTGAAGAGAGGCCAAGATAGGCAAGAATCGCCATTAAGATGTCATGGTTAACGGTATTAAACGCATTTGAAAAGTCAATTAAATCTAAAACCGTAAACTTGGCCACCTCCATGGCAAGTCTTATATCCTCTGTAACTTTTAAAAGGGCAATAGTGGTACTGTGCCCTGCACGAAAACCAGACTGATATGGACTTAAAAATTGGATCATAACTAAAAAGATACTGAATAGCTCCATCGGACGGGTTTTATGTAGCTCATCTCGAGACATAAGCACATAAACACGCGTCAAACGCCATTTGTGGACATGTTCTAACACTTTCCGGACCCTGCACTGATAGTGCGATAGACCTTTACAATATTTTTTAATATTGTCTAGGGGTCAGTTATCTGGGTTGCCTGGGTCAACTGTCAGTGAAATAATTTACTGATTGAAGTATACAAAGTAACCTTACTCTTTACATTAAATGTTACCCAAACGTGATATTTTGATGTAATATAATTTTTTCGCATGTGTACATACGCCCTTTTTAAATATACAGGTCCTGTCAAATTAAAAATAAGAAAAGATGCATAGTCTTAAAATATATCATAATATTTTAGGAGAAACCTGGAACTCCGGGTGCTAAAGGTCGAGCGCCTACACCTACTGGAAGGTACGCTTTCCCGACGTACGCGGCGTATCGACCCTCACTACCGTATGACGGTCAACTAGCTAGGACCAATGGGATGCCTCCATCCAAACCGTAAGTGCATCACTAACATTTCTTTTCGTTTTTCCCTTCAACCTTTTCCTTGATTTAGTTAAAGTCAAATTCTGCTGGCAAAATAGCTAACTTGTTTATGTCATAAACAACTTCGCTATGATTTTTTTAAGGAAGTAAAATGGAGTGGCCATAGAAAAGAATAATATTTTATTTCACGTCGACTATTCATTGGGTACTTGTAACTCGTTTATGTTTCTAAAATGTATTTTTTTGGGATTTAGAAGTTATAAAATTTGATGCACTATAATTACTCTTAGTTTATGAGTACAAGCCAAAAACCAAGCGCCAGGGAATAAAAGTCCCATAAAACTTGATATCGGGACGTAGTATTATAATTTCTTCGCGCGTACACGCCTTTTCTGGACAGTTTCACTTTTTTTGTCACAGGCGAAAGGTTCCGAGTTTTAAATTCCCGTTATTGAACATCATGTCTACCACGTTTGACCCTGATTGTGTCTGTTGATGGATTACCTCTTATTATTTCGATTGTTCAGTTTATGGTGTAGAGTGTATATGTGTTGGTTAGGCATCAGTGTAGTGAGTTGTGTGTGTGTGTGTGTGCCGCAGTGCGTACTCGTACCACTCGTGCGGCGGGCCGCTGCAGCCGGTGGGGTTCCCGGCGGACGCGCTGTCGGCGCCCGGCGTGCCGCGCGCCGCGCGCCCCGTGGCGGCGCTGCCCCACGGGGAGGTGGTCTGCGCCGTCGCGCTCTCGCTGGCCGGCGCAGTGCGCCGCGCCTACACCGGCGGGAAGGGCTGCGTCAAGCTCTGGGACATCTCCAATCCATCCGCGCCCAACACGCAAGAACCCTTGTCGCAGCTAGACTGCCTGGTGAGCTTATATACCTTTATTTGCAGAATGACTTCCGGCCTTCTTTGCAGAGTTGACCATCTGCGTTCCTGCCAGGCATCTCGTAAAAGGCAAGCATAGGCTTAACGACACTAACGCACTTTCGCAGCCACTCGCACGGATTGGTACCACCGTCTTCCCTATTCCTGCCGCCATAACGTCAGTGCTTGTTGTTGACGTGTTCCGGATCGGAGGATAAAGTAGCCGGTAATCTTAGTTTTGCTCGAGATCTAACATCCCAGCCTCAAGTTGGCAACGCACCATTACCACCTTTAATGTCTCTAGTCGGCGTAAATTATCATATATCTAACAGGAAGAAACTGATTTTATCATAAATTATTAAAACTTACTCTTATCTTATATCAGAATATGACCAAAAACTTGATCTAAATAATACATTTTAACAAGTAATGCAACTTAAAACCTTTAAAAAAAGATTTTAATTTGTGGAAGACAGCAGGGGCTGTTGCAAATATTTATGGTGAATCTGATCACATACCATCAGATTAACTGCTTGCTAATTTGCTTCTTCTTTCAAAAATCCGAACGCAGTGCTTACTGATTGCCTAAAATATTAGGTTGCTGTATTAATCAATAAGGTGCATTCTATGTTCCTAATACTAACGCGGAACTTTGCCGAGAATCAGTCTCAGGGATGTAAGGTGAAGAGTTTTTTGACCGATGCGGCAGTTCTTGAGAAGAATGATTGTCCCATTTCGCAGCAACGCGATAACTACATCCGGTCGGTGAAGCTGCTGCCGGATGGGCGCACACTACTGGTGGGGGGCGAGGCGTCCAACCTGTCCATCTGGGACCTGGCCGCGCCCACCCCGCGCATGCGCGCCGAACTCACCTCCTCCGCGCCCGCCTGCTACGCGCTCGCCATCAGCCCCGACTCCAAGGTACACTACACACTACACACTACTGGTGGGGGGGGTGAGGCGTCCAACCTGGCTGCGCCACTCTACACACTACACATTAAAGTATGAAACTAGTGACTTCATCGACTCAGCCAACCAATTAAGACGCAGTTTATTTACGCTACGAAAAACCGACTTTCAATTTCAGTATTATGTTGTCCAAGTAAAATAAATAAATTGAGTTTCCCAAAAGAAATATTTTAGAGATAACCTCCACTTTTGTATAATTTTGTATGAGATTTACTTGTGTACATTCAAGAAAAAAAATAAAAAATAAAAATACACAATAAAGTAAAACACATGTCGCGAAGAAAGAAAGAAAATTATTTAATTATTTATTTGGGGAATGTGTGTGTAAATGATATGTTACAAAAATATTTAAGTACTAGCTGTTTCCCGCGGCGTAGCCCGCGTAGTTAATAGTCCCACAAAAACAGTTTTTCGGGATAAACACCATCCTATGTGTTAATTAAAGTTACCCTCTATGTTTGTGCCAAATTTCATGAAAATCGATTCCGCAGTTTTTGCGGGAAGGAGTAACAAACAAACAGACAAACTTTTGCATTTATAATGTTACCTTCAATTTCCCGAACGTTCTAGTTCGCACGCTTCGAGAATAATCGATTGATCGATTGTTCTATATTCTAAGAAACAACACAGCGCCATCTACTAGTTGTATTTGCAACCTAGGTTAGAGAATTTTATCGATGAATTAACGTACACCGCCATCTATGAGAACTTCATAAAACTAACCGGTAAAGAAACAGTTAATACATTTTATTCGTTTACATTCACGACATAAGTGAATAATTGAGATGATAACTATCCTATCTTTTAAGTTAGACCAAAATACGGGTACATGTGAAATTTGATTGAAATCGGTTCAGTAGTTTTGGAGTTTATCGGCAACATACATCGTGATACAAGATTTTTATATATATAAGATATCAACATATTCTACCATATTTTGGTGTGTAAATATTTTAATATTTATAAAAAAACATTACTTAATTACATATGTATTAAATTTTAAGCCAACCATTTATATTTATTAGTAGTATCTTCACGCCCATATCCCCGAAAATGTAGGCAGAGGCACAACCAGGGCACCCACGACTAGCCGAAGATACTAAGTCCCACAATGTAATAGGTGGCAAGCCTATCGCCGACCGGGCACATATCTAATCCCGAGCAACATTTTTTTTTTATTAGAAAATTGGAAAAACCAAATTTTGTTTTTGTTTCGAACCCGGGACCTCATGTAGTCAAGTCCTACACTTGAACCGCTAGACCACAGAGGCCATAACTTGCTAGTTTAATTATTACTTACTAGTTTAATTATTTATCACCAAAACATTTTAAAACTATAATTAAATTTTACCCCGTCTAACGTAAACTACCAACTAACTACGTAACTAGCGACTTGGTCATATTTATATAGAGCCACTACTTTACCGAAAAGACGTCGCTGAAGCTAGCCAACAAAAAAGATAATCAGAGTAACCCTTTCGCTGCTACTGCAATTAATTAATTATTGTTGAACATAATTTTTACTTTAACGGTTTAAAAGCTTTAAATAATAAAATTAACATTATAGTTATATTGACAAGGCTTTTTATTAATGGGGCTTGTTTTCTTTAACATTATTTTTTAGTTTTAAGCGCCAAATATTATGTACTAATCATTTAATTTTTTGCATGCCTAGAGTACAATATTTTTTTGCATTGAACTAGAAACGCGGAAATTGGTGACTTTAGAGCTTATGACACCACAAATAATAACCAGTACCGAAAATCTCGGCGACGCAACATTTAAAGGTTTTTTCTTATTTTTTTAAATATTCTCGGAAGTAAATCACTTACACCCCTGTAGTGGGCGTATGCCTCTGGTGCTAGAGCTGGATGTTGGTGTGATGAATGAGTACAGAGTACCAAATAATCCAGTGCGAAAGTAACGGCGACGCAGTTTTTTCTATTAATTAATTGTAATTGATTTTTTTTTAACATTGTACTGGATAATTTTCTGCCTTGAGCTAGAAATACGGAAATTGGTGACTTTACAGCTTATGACACCACAAATAATAACCAGTACTGAAAATCTCGGCGACGGAACATTTTAAGGTTTTTTTTATTTTTTTTAATTTTCTCGGAAGTAAATCACTTACACCCCTGTAGTGGGCGTATGCCTCTGGGGCGAGAGTCGGATATTGGTGTGATGAATGAGTACAAAGTACCAAACAATAATCCAGTGCGAAAGTTATGGCGACGCAGTTTTTTCTATTAATTAATTGTAAATGAGTTTTTTTAACGTTGTACTGGACAATTTTCTGCCTTGAGCTAGAAACGCGGAAATCGGTGACTTTACAGGTTGTGACAACACAAATAATTACCAGTACTGAAAATCTCGGCGACGGAACATTTTAAGGTTTTTTTATTTTTTTAATTTTTCTCGGAAGTATATCACTTACACCCCTGTAGTGGCTGTATGCCTCGGGGGCGAGAGTTGGATATTGGTGTGACGAACAAGTACAGAGTAGCAAACAATAATCCAGTGCAAAAGTAACGGCGACGCAGTTTTTTCTATTAGTTAATTGTAATTGAGTTTGTTTTAACATTGTACTGAATAATTTTCTGCCTTGAGCTAGAAACGCGGAAATTGGTGACTTTACAGCTTATGACACCACAAATAATAACCAGTACCGAAAATCTCGGCGACGCAACATTTTAAGGTTTTTTTTATTTATTTTTTTAATTTTCTCGGAAGTAAATAGCTTACACCCCTGTAGTGGGCGTATGCCTCTGGTGCTAGAGTTGGATGTTGGTGTGATGAATGAGTACAGGGTACCAAACAATAATCCAGTGAGAAAGTTACGGCCGTCGGAAAAAACTGCGTCGCCATAACTTTCGCACTGGATTATTGTTTGGTACTCCGTACTCATTCATCACACCAACATCCAACTCTCGCACCAGAGGCAGACGCCCACTACAGGGGTGTAAGCGATTTACTTCCGAGAAAGTTTAAATAAAATAAAATAAAACCTTCAAATGTTGCGTCGCCGAGATTGTCGGTACCGGTTATTATTTGTGGTGTCATAAGCTGTAAACTCACCAATTTCCGCGTTTCTAGTTCAGTGCAAAAAATTATTGTACTCTAGACATGCAAAAAATTAAATGATTAGTACATTATATTTGGCGATTAAAACTAAAAAATTATGTTAAAGAAAACAAGCCCCATCAATAAAAAGCCTTGTCAATATAACTATAATGTTAATTTTATTATTTAAAGTTTTTAAACCGTTAAAGTAAAAATGATGTTCAACTATAATTAATTAATTATTTGTAGTAGCAGCGAAAGGGTTACTCTGATTATCTTTTTTGTTGGCTAGCTTCAGCGACGTACCGAAAAGCACCTATTTTTAAAAAGGATTCCATATTGGGGTATTGTGTAAAACATAATATCAAACTTAAATAAAACGTGGATTGGCGTTAAAATTTGATGAGCCAATTTGCCCACTGGTAATCTGGTAATAAAATGGCTAGTATTAAATTACTGGGTTATTTCATTAGTTAGCTGCAGTTTAGCGTAACATACATATGAAAAAATTAAAAAAATAAGTTGCTATCAAATGTCATACCAAATCATATGACACTAGTTGCCTAATATCTGAATGCCTTTAGACTTAATTTCTAATTATACGGGTTATACTTTTTCAAGTAAACTTTATACAAATTCGGGTTTGCTATGTATCTATGGAAGTCCCGCTTCTTATTACGTAGTATTTATATACTCTTTGGTTTGCTGTCTGTTATAACTAGGTGGTAGAATGCTTAGCAGATCACCGGGATTGGTGTCGACGTTTTACATGTTAAATGTTTCAAGTGCTACTATAAAATTTCAGCAAATGTCGGTGATGAAAAATATAAATTCTAAAAAAAATTGCTATCGAAAATGTGCTTTTATCAATTTACGGTCAATTGTCTTTGTTGTAACTGTTTGAGGTACGGGTTTTTACTTTTTTAAATCGCCTGTGCAATATAGCCGTTTAGTTGTTGGACGTGACTTCATTAAGTCCCGGGTTCGATTCCCGGGTCGGGTTGCAAAAAGAAAATATGGTTTTTCCAATTTTCTAATAAAAATGTTTCTTGGGATTGGATGTGCCCGGTTGGCGATAAGCTTGGCACCTATCACATCGTGGGACTTAGTGTCTTTGGCTAGTCGTTAGTGCCTTGATGGTGCTTCTGCCTACCGTTTCGGGGATACGGGCGTGAAGGTACTTTTTTTAATATTTAAAAGATATTTTGCGAGTGCATTAGTAATATTTAAACAGATTGTAGAATCTATACTTGTTATCGTCGGCACTTCGTGGAATCTGTTGAATCTAAGCGGAATGAAATAAAAACCGGGTAGAGACCCAAAAATCTTTTGAAGTATCTTCGTGTAACTTATCTATAATGCAAAATTCTCTGCGTTTTATGTAAATATATAAATTTCAATTCGTCCTCTTTATCGTTACAATTGAAATTCGTCAACAGTTAAAATATTTGACAAGCACATACTTACTTTACAAATTTCAAAACGCTAAAAATATTAATATGTGAAGCAAAAACTTTGGACCCCTTTTTGCGAAAATCGGGCGGACTTTCTTGTGGCACACTTATAGCTTATGTGCAGGAGAAGTGCAGAACGGTAATATTTTTTAATAATAATGCTTCTAAATTGCATTAAATCAATAAATAAAACATTACACGTACTAGATACCATACATTTGACACACAAACAAAAGTATTATTACCGATAAAAGATCATGGATGGAGCAAAAACTATATTCATAATGTTTGAAAACGAAGTATTTGGTCTTGATAAATGAAAATGGCGTTTTTATCAAAAAAATAATGAACAATAGAACCTTATCAATGTTTGAACATTATATCTTATACCTTTAAATGAGCAATAATAAATGAGCAATTCTTGTATATATATAATTGGAATCTCGGAATCGGCTCCAATGATTTTCATGAAATTTAGTATATAGGGGGTTTCGGGGGCGATAAATCGATCTAGCTAGGAATCATTAAAGCAAATACCGAGCAAAGCTAGGCCATCCAGATATTTTTAATAATTTATAAAACTTATAATTAAAATGTATTAGGGTATGTAGGCGACCGCAAGTATACTCGTACATTAAAAATTAATCGCAGTAAAACTGCAAAAACCGACTCCAATTATTTTATTAGGTACCACGTCGCGATTTGATAATTCTTGTGTCAAAAGATAGCTAATGTTGCTGTGTAATCGAATCATGATAAAACTAATATGAGACCTCCTCGGAACAATGACCTATATTTTTCGAAAAAAACATTGAAATCGGTTGGCTATTGGCTAACTCGCGTAACAAACATAAAATACACGAATTGAAAAACCCTCGCCTTTTGGAGGCGGTTAAAAAATGCACTATAAAAACATGATCAATCTCTGCCTCAACAGCATCCTAATATAAGAAACAAAAAATGCAGGTTGTTAAAAAATAATAATACCAGGTTATGATGCCCTAGAAACGGAAAATCATCGAGTCCATTCTCACAACTGTTTGTTATTTCCAGGTATGTTTCAGTTGCTGTTCAGACGGAAACATAGCTGTGTGGGATCTACATAATCAAACTTTAGTAAGGCAATTCCAAGGTAAGGATATATTTTTATTTTTAAATATATATTATCTGTAAACATCTTTCTAATAAACATGTTACAAATGTAAAATTTAAAGTCACATGCTTCTTTTTCAACGTAACTATTATTGATTGATTTTTGTTAGTTGTTTCTGTTTGTCTTCTTGTAAAAAAAAAAGTAATAGAAAATTGGGCAAGAAGTGAATGGTTAAGATATGTTTCGCGTAAGACGGTAGACCAACCAAGTGGTTTTTGATACCATCGGATCGGAACTCGGGGACTTATTTCTACACATTTATTTTTTTGACCGCCTCGTTGGTAGAGTGGTTAGCTAACACACCTAACTCCATAGACCAACCGCAAAGCTTAGTTTGAATCCTACGATAGACATTAGTGCCACGAACATTTAAGAGTCTGCATTTCTAGGTTTCGGTGTTTATTAAATTTATTCCGGTATATATTTAAGTATTTCTTTGTATTAGAATCGTTGATTAATACCAATAACCAACATTTTTTGTTTATTTTGGATTAGAATTAGTTTGTATAACTTTTCCAGTGCTATTTATTTATTAAATATACTTTATAAATGATGTCATACTAAACAGATACTGCGTCGTATATTTTACGATAATTTCTATAAAAATTAATGTATTACAGGTCACACAGATGGCGCTTCGTGTATAGATATAAGTCCGGACGGTACGAGACTATGGACAGGCGGGCTAGACAACACGGTCAGGTCGTGGGACCTACGGGAAGGTCGGCAATTGCATCAGCACGATTTCTCTAGCCAAATATTCTCATTGGGATATTGTCCGACAGGTATGAATGAAAGAATACACTTTATTGCTTACAAAATATTACGATATTGGACATCTTCGTTGTATTATCACTATTACTTATTCTTGTGCCGACAGCAACGAAACTTACCATGCCCATAGTGTTTTTAAATTTCATTTTATTTAGCTATTAGCTAGGTGACAAACAGACATATAGAAGAATTAGGTATATATATACGAAAGGTGTTTAAAAAAAGAATACTGTAACTTCTATTACTTACATGCAACTAACAAAAACTTTTTTTTCTTTGAAGAACGAAAACTAAGAAAAAAATCACGTATATGAGTAGAAAGAGAACACTGTATCTTTTATCACTTGTAAACAATTAACAAAATATTTTTGTTCTTTCTTGTTTCTTAGTGAACGAAAACTGAGATTTAAAAAATCCCATATTTTGAGTAGAAAGAGAACTCTGTCTTTCATCATTTACATCCAACTAACGAGAACTTTTTGTTCTTTATTGTTCTTCGTTTTATGTCAATTTTATCTATGAACACCATAAGCATAAACAGCAATTAAATTTGTCCTCTTTGAGGGTATCTTTAAATAATTTTGTTGATAGGATCATGGCTAGCAGTCGGCATGGAAAACTCTCACGTGGAAGTGTTACACGCCGGCAAGCCGGACAGGTATCAGCTCGCGTTGCACGAGTCCTGTGTCCTGGCGCTGAGGTTCGCAGCCTCAGGCAAGTGGTTCGTCTCCACTGGCAAGGATAATCTGCTCAACGCGTGGCGGACTCCCTACGGAGCTAGTATATTCCAGGTGACTTGTCATAGATATACAAACTACTAGTCGTTGCCTTTGGCTTCCCCGTTTATTGTAGTTATTAATTTCCCTTATGGGAATCTTGAAAAAAAAGGTATCTTTATGTCCGTATCCCGAAGGGTAGGCAGAGGTACAACCAGGTCATCTACGACCAGCCGAAGACAATAGGTGCAGCAAAGTAATAGGTGGGAAAGCTATCGACAATGCACATATCCAATCGCGGGTAACGTATTTATTATGAAATTAAAAAACATATTTTCTAGTTGTGGTCCGACTCGGGAATCGAACTTAGCGTCTTATGAAATCACGTCCATTACCGAAGAGGAATTCATTGAGAAAACCAGATATAAATTTATACTACCTATATTAGTATAAATATCCCTGGACCAATTACACATATTAAATCTAACCACAAAGTAAGCAGATTGTATGCTTGTGTTATGGATGTATATACGTCCGCCGTCAGAGACATCAATTACTTTTCATCTACAACTTGTGAAGAAAATATCGAGTTCATGACTAATTAAAAGATAATGCACGTTTCTGAGTGCGGCCCTAAGTCAACGGTCCTTTTAATATTAACCCGAAACTCGCGATGGGTTGGTAGCGTTAGGCGTATACGCTTAACCCTCGACCAACGAGGCGGTCCTATAATTTTAAGTTGGACCAATTACGGCTGTTATTTTATATTTATGTTATTATATTATTACATTTTATCAAAATTGGCTTAGTAGTTTCGGATCTATGATTGAATAGTGTGCCTTTAAACACAGTGATTGAATAATGTGCCGCCTCGTTGGTCGAGTGACTAGCGTACACGCCTAACTAAACTGATCATCTACGAGACTCGGGTTCGGTTCCCGACGGGGGCAGACATTTGTGTGATGAACATTTAGATGTCTGCATTTCCGGGTCTGGGTGTTTATTTAACTTATTCTGGTATCTATTTAAGTATGGCCTAACATGCTCTTAATAGCGTTGTCTATTAATATCAGGATTGCCGTGTGCTTGATCGTTGTCTTATTCTTTTAAAAAATCATAATTTTGTTTTTGTGTTACAGTCAAAAGAATCCTCATCGGTGCTCAGTTGTGATATATCTGCGGACGATAAGTTTATAGTGACAGGTTCAGGTGATAAAAAAGCGACAGTGTATGAAGTGATGTATTGACACTATTGGACCAGTGAAGTGATAATCTCAATAGGCAATAACTTATGGTGGAACGTCAGTGAGGGGAGACGAGGAAAGAATAAATGGTCATTATTATTTACAGTGTTTGATTTCGTACTTATTTTATTCACGTACGGATGTGACCCCATCGCCTGTTAGTGAAATAGTCTTATCTGTTTCAAACGTAAAGAAGAAAACGATAACTGACCCTAAGTATTTCGTTAGTACAAACGAAACAAAAATAACAAACAAATATTACGTTCGCTTATATTACAACGCAGTTCAAGAGCGTCGCCAGCCGATGGCCTAGATGGGGGCAAGTCGATACGGAGATTGAGAAAAACATACATTGTAGGTTCAATCGGGAGCCTCTAGCCCTAGACTTTTTGACTTGCCTTTCAAGTCAAGTTAAAGACATCATTTTTTTCAGAATCTCTAGGGGGAGGGCAGTTGCCCCTCTTGCCCCCTCTTGGCGACGCCCTTGACGCAGTTCATGGTAAAAGGTTAGGCAAGCGGCACGATCATTCAGACGTGTCAAACCTATTTTAGCGCCGATGATTAGTTACTGACATTACAGTGTTACAGTTATTCTAGCCGACTTGTGTCTATGAACTGCCTCTGCATAATTTTATAAGTCCCGTTTTGTAATTGGTGAGTAAATATTTTTTCGTTTATGTATAACATGATATGAATTTAACGATATTTTTAAAGGAATTTACTTTTGCGTTTGGAATATTAATAATAATTATATTAGTAGACATTCATCTAATATAACATATCAAATAATGGTACTGACGCTCAGAAGACTCACTGGCCTTCAAAAACAACTAGTGGTTGTTCTAGTTTTCTCCGCGCGCAGACTTATCTGGCGCTCACTCTAGTTGATTTGAGCTGCCGCCCACAGTTTCTAGAAACATTCGAGATTTTGATAAGTTTCTCTACGAACTTAATGTGACTTCGGGTGGATTCCTAAAGTGTCTTATTAAATGTTTTGAATATTATAAATAAATAAAACGTTAAAGACATTTTATTAGGTCATTTCATTAAAACTTAGTTTAGCTTTAGTTTTAGCTGTCTAATCGGTACTTTTTTTACAGTTGATAAAGAACGTCGGTCGGTTTTTAAAGGCACATTAAAGGAGACAATAAATGAACACAAATATACTGGTCACACATGATCAACTCACATAAGCTTACATTGGTACAAAATATTCATGTTTTATTTTTTGTTTTCGCCTCTATGTGTAGACGGTTGCATTGCGTATTTGATCGTACATTGAAAATTTTGGTAAATACAACAAACTTTGAATAATCGTGTGTGGAATCATAATTAAAAGATGAAAAGTTAGTTTTACCTGCTGTAAACCAAGTACGAGGTTAATTATTATTCGCTACTAGCTGTTGCCTGCGTGGTTAATGGTCCCACAGGAATATTTTTTGAAAATAAAAATTATCCTATGTGTTAATCCAAGTTACCGTTTACCTGTGGGCCAAATTTAAAAAAATATAGGTTCAACAACTTTGACGTGAAGGAGTAACAAACAAACTTTCGCATTTATAATGTTAATAGGATTATTGTATTCAAGAGTACAAAATGATACAAACCCGACAGCAAATTTCAATGTGCATGAAATCGAGATTCAAGCGTTGGCTTAATTCTCAAAAGTTCAAGAGTGGGTTACTCTTGAACTTTCGACTTCGAGTTTATAGTTCTTGTATAAATTATACATTTTAATTATTAAATCAATAAATAAATGTACCTGGATAAATTAACTCCATGTTGGTCCAGTGCTCTTGTGTATAGACTTGAATAGCAGGCCGTGAGAGACGTCTATAGCTTATACAGGCCATTACTAACAAGGCTCCTGGTGATAGTATTGTTCAGCAACCTGCCCGGGTAGCGATCTATCGCCTTACCTGTTCCTGCCACCTTTTTGATTGTCTGATTCTGATTCATGTAGCCGCTAGACTTGTACATTAAGACTTGACATCAAGGTCTCATAGTACAGAGCATCTGTATAGGCCTTTGGTTGTCTTTCCATCGGAGAGAGTCTTATGCTTGCTCGTTGTTAATGAAATGCATTAATTATTACTGAAATTCAAGTCCCAGTAAGCAAGCTCTAAACGAAAACTGGAAGTTTCCAAAAAAAAATGTGTTCATGTATTCGTTTTTGTAATTCTGAAATACTTTTCTCAACTGCCATTTGAAGCAACTTGAGACAAATTTATTTACTTCTATAACCAACAGGTACCTACCTTATCTTACTGTGCCATGAGAATTGTTGTTATAGTTTCATTTCACATAAAATACATTACTACATTATTAGTGAAATTGTTATAGTAAATTGTTCTTCGCCGTCAAATCTCATTAAATGAACTCGGGTAAAGAACCCACTGCTTTACTCAAGACCCTGAATTGACATGATACTACTTACCTATATCTTTATTATAAAAAATATAGTATAAAATTAAGTGAATTGGGAAAAAATGACAAGAAAAAGAGTTTATTGATACGGAAGACGTGGCCGTATGGCTTATAGGTCTTAGCCTGTAAAAAAAATGTTGACATTGACAGTCAGTAGTAATAATTTGACAAGTGACGTAACTTAGAATTGCCACCTTAATGATTTTTTCACTAGATTTAGTGAATTTTTCTTGCATAGCAGTGGTCTTTTTTTTAAAGAAAAACATCACAAATATATATAATTTTAGTAATAAAAAAGTAGGGAATTCATCCAGGCAACACTCTTATGTTCACAGACTGTAATTTCCTAAGTTTACGTGAAAATAACACTAAATCCTTTTCACGAAGCTATGTACTACATTTCGAGATTAAACTCCTAATAAAGAACTAAGGTCATTTCCGAATACATACATACATATTCACGCCAAGGCCCTTACGGGTGTAGGCAGAGAGTATCGAGTGCCAGATTTTTGAGTTAACTGCACCGCACGCAGCAGGGACCGGACTATCCCATAATCTGGCAAAATGTCCCCAAGTTCCTTACTTACAACCCTATCAAACGCTTTTTCGAGATCCACAAAACCGCAGAAAACCTTCTGACCCACAGCCAGATGCTTCCGTACATCCTCTTCCAGCCCTGAAACCGCTGAATATTTCCGAATATTTATATGAAATATTATTAGATTTCGCCTTAGATTTATAAGGCAAAAAATGTATTTTTTAAATTTAAAGAAATTCTATTTTCGTTAAAATAAAACAAATTTGACTTTTAGAAACGATCGAACTCTAAATTTTATTTATATCTACTCACCGAAGAATATTAAGTACAGTCTGACTAGGCTCGACTGAATATCGCAAAGTGTCATAAGCAGTGTATGATAATGATGTAATTAGCAGGGTAGCCTGTCTTATCACTAGGCCACGGGGGTCGGCGGTGCGAACGGGGAAGCAATGCGTCTGGCGAGGCGACGATTCGCGCAGCACCGTTTGCAGGCCACGGGCAGTCGCGTTCGCCGCGACCAGTAAGGTCCCATAGTGAAATGTCTTTTTTTATGATATTGGAAGGCAAACAAGCAGACGGATTTCCTGATGGTAAGAAATCCACGCTAAAGACACCAAAGGTGTCAATGATGCTCTGCCACCTGAGGCCCTGATGAGGCCTAGAACAAAAAGTAAGTTTACCGGCTACATTATCCTCCGAAAAATTCTACCACCTAGTCAGATATATGTCGCGGTGATAGTGACAGTATGCTCGCCCTTTTCGAGCTGTCTGGCAGGAAGGATTCTATCTATTCTTCAAAGGAGCCAAGACTAACCCAGGGAATAGGGTCTTTATCGAAATTATCTCGACATTGCTTAGAAGGTAATAGTTTTTTAGTTCAAGACCTATCATTTGGAAGAGATAGTGGAGTATATACATTTGTTTCAGTCGCTAGACGCTTCGCCGGTTGCACTGCGCGAATATTCGCTTTAGCGATTTTCCCGTGGCCAGGCTGTTAGACTGACTGAATGATATTGACCATACTTACTGGCTTGCTTGCTTAATATAGCATAGAATAGAATAGAATATATTTTTATTCATATTCACCTTACAAGAGGCACTTGTGACGAGTCTATCTTAATATATATAAATTACGTGTCACGTTGTTTGTCCTCGGTGGACTCCTAAACTTTTTAACCGATTTCAATCAAATTTGCAAATTGTGTGCAGTTTGATCCAACTTGAAAGATAGGATAGCCTACATCTCAATTTATAATCAAAAAAATTAACATCTGAGCGAAGCCGGAATAGGCAGCTAGTAGGTATAATACTAAAACTACCCCCGGATCGGAACGCGGCCACACACAGAGAAGATCCGGCAAGAAACTCAGCGGGCTGTCTTTTTTTCCTTATTCTATACAAATTTATTAGTATTACATCACATATCATTTCTAGTAATCGATTGGTATAAGGAGCAATTAATTCCAATAACTCTTATCCGACAGATATTCAGCAACGGAATAGTAACCTTTTAATACTATACTATAATAATATAATGAAAATATAATAAAATAATATAATGAAATTTATTAATAATAAATTTCACTTTGAAACATTTTTTAAATTTATTTAATGGCACGTCTTACAGTCCTACATAAAATAATCGTGGGGCTTTAATGGCGCACCGTCAACTTTTGTTGCCGCGACACCACCTATATCTTTTTCATGTAAGTACTATACGTAAGTCCAAAAAACTTGCCATGCGACTCCTAGTTAAAGTGATGAAGATATATGTTATACAGTTAATGTTTAGCAATTTCAATTTATCAGGATCGTGAGGTCTGGCACTCAATATTCTCTGCCCATCTCATAAGGGACTTGGCGTGAATATATGTATGTATGTAATTTTAATTTAGAGTGTTATATTTTTTTTACATTATTTTCAAAATTGCATTAATTTGTATCTAGTGCCTTGCATATACTTTTTTATAGAGTTCTAATGTTTTTTTAGTAAAATCCTTCAAATCTGGGGAGCTATGAGACCAAATCCAGTGATTTTTTTGCGTGTTAGCATCACTTTCACTGACGTAAATTCACATTCATATGAAACGTCAATTGTAGTGATTTGACGTGTAAATGTTTACTGTTGGTTTTTTGTATTTGCTATTTGGCTATTTTCTTTTAAATTGCAAATTAATATAGGGGAGCACTTTATGGGGCCAAATTAGTGAAATAATAAAATGGCACAATCAAATTTACTTGACATAATCCCTGAGCAGCTCTTTCAAAGTCATTCTATTATTGAAATAGATCAAGTTCAAAAAAAGTTGCACTATGAAATTGAGAGAAAAAAAGAGGAATTACGTGCTATGGTCGGGTTAGTATTTATTTTTAAACTATTTTAAGTATATTTGTTATAAAATTTACGTGAAAACATTGTCTAGTAACAATAAGCAAACAAATAAACGATTTCGTTGGTGTCCTACTGATAAGACGTACACACTGCTATAGTAATGGTGTATTGTTTTTAGGGGTTGGTATGGTAGGTCACTTCCTCATGTGAGTTAACCAATTATCCTAATGTCTAATAATTAACACGAAAGTTGCAGTAGAGTTCCGCAGCACTCACCCGGATTGTTACCACCGCCTTACCTATTCCTGCCGCCATAATGCCGTAAAGTGTTCCGGTTCGGAGGTTAAGGTAGCCGATAAATTTAAATTTGCTTGAGGTCTAACATCCCGGCCTTAAGTTAGCAATGCACTATTACCACCTTTGGTGTCTCTAGGCAGCACGATTTTTTTACCATCAGGCAATCTGTCTGCTTGTTTGCCTTTAAACATTATAAAAAAACTATGGGAATTGCTGCAGGTAATGTAAGAATCTGATGGAGTTGAAACTCAACTACCTAGTTATACTTGGTCATAGTACCTAGTGATCATAGTTATAGTACATATACACTTGTTTTTAATGAGTTACCTAGCAAGTGGGCCTAATATTTTTGAAAAAGCTCTAAGCTAGCAAGTGTCACTTTAACACAAACTTGAACATCATTTATGCCAATATTTTAGTAAAATATTTGTTGATCACATAAAAACTACTAACCATTGAAATAGTTGAATTCCAACTAAAAATTTTGTATTAACTTAATTTAAAATACACAAATTTCATTATTTCGTAGCAGTTTTGCTGTATAATAATATCCTAAGAGGGAAAACCTATTTTGATGGTTCTTTTTTGGAAAGATAGGTCATGATTTCGAGATACCTAATGATTTAGTTATAGGGGTGCTGGAGACTTCAAACACACTCTGGTTACTGTAGACTGACAGGTTTTATACACCTACTGCAGGTACCAGACTTACAAATTTGGATAAATTTACTTTTTTCACTTAAGATTTTTTATTTATTATTTTCCTCTAATTTCTCACTTTATATTATCTTTAACAATTACTGTTAATTATTGTATTAAGTACTAACCTTGTGATAAGTGAATAAATAAACTGCTATTATTATTATTATAGTTTGAATTTGTATAACCAGTAAAACTGCAAAAATTGACTTAAATTATTGTAGTTTCTTCTTTGAAATGGTATTAAAGTGTACATTTTCGTTTTCAGGGAGAGGTACAGGGATTTAATACATGCAGCTGATACCATAGAAGAAATGAAAGTAACCACATCTAGTACCTTAGACCATATTAAAGAAATGATGGTAGCATGCAAAAGCTTACATAATGCACATTTAGTTGGTTTTAAAATTGAAAGCCCACCCCAAGACAGGTTATCTTTCTTATTGCTATCAATAAAACAAGCCAATTCTTCAAAATATGAAATAAAAGTAAAATGAAATGAAAATCATTTTTTTGCTGAATATGACATGTTACAAGTTATTACAAAAATATTTATACCAACATATCTTACCACATTGTGCAAATTGATTATTTTGATCAATTGCACCCATTTTAATATTTAAGCAAATTCATAATTTAAACCAAACCCTAACCCTATCTGTCGTAAACTACCTTTCCAAATCTAGCCAATCTGGAAGAAAATAACATAAATATAATAAACTACTTGTGTTGCTATTCATATTGCACACCTATATTTTTGTTTTTTTTATTGTTGTACCCATCTCAAGGGTGATCAATCTATTCCTTCTTTTTTTTCTACAAATGTAATTTTATTTATACAAATATAATTTACAACAAATTTTAGTATTCACACTTGTTCTATGTCCCAAATTCCCACAAATGATTCAAGAAATATAAAAAGTTATTTCAAATAGGATTTGAAACTTTGACACCTTCATTTCTTAGTATTATTTTTATTAACTTTTATTGCACACAATAGAAATTACAGAAAAAAGTAAGATTAAAATAAAGTAAGTACAAAGGCCGAGCTTATCTATAATGAATGAATTTTCTTACAACCAACCCGTTAAAGGAAAACAATAAATGAAACATGTGGACCTAGTATACAAAATTATACTAAAAATCTACTTATTACATATATGTACATACTAAAATATAAGTACCTACACAAACGGATCTTAAACTGTAAATAAAAGTTCCTTTAATTCTTTTTTGAAAGAAACAAAGGTTTAACATTTCTTCTTCATTTTCTTAAAAAAAATATTTATAAATTATGAATCCATTTTAGTAGGGACATGATGCAGATTAACAAAATATGATACAAGTGAAATGTCATTCAAATACAGCTTAAAATATTTTACATAAACAGTTCATTTAGTTACATCAGAAAAATCTGGGGGGTGATTATGTATCTCAGTTGTCAACTCAAACTGTAAAAGTGAACATCAAATGACGTCATTTGTGTTTGCTATCTCTATTGTATTTCTGTTGGTCACTGGAGATAGCAAATACAAAACACGTCATTTGACAGCGATTCGATGTACACTCATCCATTTTGAGTTGGTAACTGAGTTACATTATCACCCCCCTGAGCACACATTAGATTGATAGATCTGTCATGATTTAGAGAAAGAAATTGCTAACAGGCATATAAACAAACAAGGATATGTCTAATAACTAAAACTAATATATATTTGTTTGATCAGTTTGCAGACAAAAAGTCCACTGCATGGTATATCTATTCAAATAAAATTGTTAATGGAAATACCAGAGAAAATTTGGTTTTGCATCGGCCACAATGATTTTATTAAGGCTGCGCAGCTGTATGTAATGGCAAGACATATTAATACTGGTAAGTTATAAATCTATTTTTTTTTACAAAATTTTAAATTGTTTGCTTGTGTTTACTTTTTAACAAAACAGAAAAAATATCAATACACAAACAGAGGATCTTTTAACAGTTTTATATTGACCGGTGATAAAAAGCCTAATATTATAAATTTAAAAATCCAAGTAAAAATATTTTATTTACAATTTTCCACCAAAAACTTTCCACACAGTTAAACACCTTCTTCTATCAAATGTAAAAATATTTATTAGTCAAAGATTCAATGTGATTTCAACACTGATTTTGAAATGTCTTTGAAATGTCGTGGCACGGAAATGTGGTGTCAGTGTGTATACCGTGCGGTTCTATATACAAATTAAGGGTTTTCAATACAAAGTAAAACCGGAGCAGCATGCCGTGTAGAGTGAAATCCGCCTAATTTTAATTACTCGTAGGTACTCTCGTTGGACCTCTACCTACCTCTTAACAGATGCGGGCATGAACATAATTACTTTCTTTTTCTACTTCTAGGGCTACAATTGCAAATCGGTGGTAAACAAGCCAAACCTGGGATGTTGTCACTGCAAAGGATGGTACAACAGCAGTGGAATTCAGTTGGTGGCCTCAGCCAGACAATCATTGAGATGTGCGGACAGAAGTTACAAGATGTGGATATTAATGTAGAGGTAAGTAAGTATAAGACTAAGAATAAGAATATGATATTTATTTCACATGTACCACATAAAGATTACTGTGACGCTTGCGAGTGATATCCATACTCCATACTACTATTATTGCTTCACGGTTAATCCGCTGGACCAATTTGATATGTATGTAGCCGAAGACCCAAGTTCAAACGTAGGCTACTTTGTTTTATCGAAAATCAAGTAATACAAAATGAAATTTTGTATGAAAATCTATTCTGTGCTGAAGAAGTTGCGATTAACGTTATTTAATAACTTGTACTATCTCGATACAGTAAAGTCCTTGTTTATAGTTTAGCACCTGGTTGACAGAGCTTTGCTCAGTATTTTTTTTAGCGAACACTCATTGACTTCGCTGGAACTGACACTGGAATAACTTTATTTCTCACAAAAAATAGTATTATTATTCGCCAATAGATGTCAGGAAGAGTCATATTTTTCAGTTTAAACACGAATAAAATAACATTTTCTAAAAATGATTCCTAGCTGGATCGATTTATCGCCCCCGAAACCCCCAACATACTAAAATTCATGAAAATCGTTGGAGCCGATTCCTAGATTCCAATTATATATACATATATACAAAAATTGCTCATTTAAAGGTATAAGATTTTAACCTAATGTTTTAAAGCGGTTTTGTTGAGAGACATGTCAACCCCGTTTTGTTA
This sequence comes from Calephelis virginiensis, assembly GCA_002245475.1. Lineage (NCBI taxonomy): Eukaryota > Metazoa > Arthropoda > Insecta > Lepidoptera > Riodinidae > Calephelis > Calephelis virginiensis. The sequence continues at coordinate 48,529 of NJDC01058206.1, read as the reverse complement.
ATAGTTCGCTCACAATTAAACAGCACAAGTGTGAGCTTGCTGGTAACAGGTAGAGTGCATCTGGTATGACAGACACTAATAAGATCAAAAAAAAATCAAAAATATTTATTTCAGTACTAATTTACAATAAAATGTGGGTAGTTCATGGAGTCACCTTTTAAGTACGAGGTACTTGTGTTAGGCGACACCGCTCTTCCATTGTACAAATTTATTTTAAGCTTAAGCTAGGTGCACACTGGGTTAAGTTTTATACAAAATGTAAATAAATAAAATGTGATAGTATGAGCGAGAAAATGTATACGTGTGTGTGTGTGTTTCTGTGTGAGTGTTTAAGATAGGTCTTAAGTGTCTGTCATACCAGTTGCACTCTACCTGTTATCTTGGTTGTAAACTCGAGTGCGGTTGCCATTTTGAGGGGATTTCAGTACCAGATTTATATTTACTTTTGTACCTTTCGCGACACCATAACATCGCTAAAAAAATTCACTTCTCGCCTCTCAATTCATTTCTTTCCTATAGCCAATAGAATGATCTGCCTGATGTTATAAAGCATGATTCAATATTATTTGCTCATGATACTACACTTCTCATCAAATGCAAAAGTAAACTTGACTTAAAACAGGAAACATCTGAAACTTTATCCAAAGTCTCGAGATGGCTTGATGAAAATAATATTAAAATAAACCTTTCTAAGACAAAATTAGTAGAGTTTCAAGCACATTATAGGTAAACTAATAAGCTAGATATTTTTCTAAATAATGTTAATATTGAGAATGTAGATTCTACTAACTTTCTAGGAATAAAAATTGATAAATTTTGTAATTGGAAATATCATATTGATTCTCTTTGTAGTAAACTTGATAGATTTGTGTATGTTTTGAGAAGAGAAGTGGCAGGCTTAAACGTGTGTCTTTTGGCCTATCATGGATATGTTTCCTCAGTTCTACAATATGGCATTCCTATTTGGTGCAGTTTGGTGGATTTGATTAGAATCTTTAGAGTTAAAAAAAGTGTATACGATCCATATGTATTGTTAATTAATTGCATTATATATAACAAAATTCCTGATAGTGTTAAATCACTGCCTTTAAAAAGGTTTCGGAAGAAGCTATGTGACTTGTTGTTAGATAAAGCTTACTATAGTGTAAACAAAAAAATTTTGCAGAAAAGTTTAATAGATAATTATTTTTCCTAAAACTAATTTCATAGCAAATAATATTACATTCTTGGTTGCAGAGGAGTTTGTTTCGCCGTTTCTTCTC
>NJDC01058206.1:22709-44262 GCA_002245475.1 Calephelis virginiensis | reverse complement strand
AACAAATGACAAATGAATGAAATGTATACTCAATATTATTGGTAAAGAGTTCTATTTTCAAAATTTAAACTTATTTTTTTAATATAATGCTTTTAAGTTGCCAGTTCTAGAAACTTTCAGTTTGGCCCTCGTAGATACGGTAGAAAACACTGAGTAACCCCACATTTCTACGCAGCGCCAAGGAATCAAGCCGTTTGGTAATTGCCCGGTACAATTCGAGTTGCGCTACGTTGAATGCGGTCAAATCGAAGGAGTTGGTACTGTGGCGCCCCTGCTCAGAGTTGAAAACAGTACTCCATATAAGGCTGAATTTGCGCTTTTAGAAACTGTCTCGCTGTATGGAGCACACCAAATTTTTTAGAGGCTATTTTAGTCTCCTCCACAAAATTGAACATCACTCGAAATGTCACCGCCGAGTATACCAATGCAGGCTGTGCCATTTAGGAAAACGCTCTCAAATCGACGAGATGCGATAAAAGAAGTCTTTCCCTAGATGGTCTATTGTACTCAGCAGACACGGACCAGCACAGGGAGATATAACTACATCTTTTATTTCACGAAACGAAATGATTTCCGTAGAGTTAATGTGCCGGAAAGTACACTGTGTACAATGATCTTTTAAAGAGATATTTTTCAGCAAAACCTGTAAAGAGAAACAGATGTATAAAAACTGTGTACAAATTATATAAAAATGATCAAGATGTGAGTTCATACTTGCATTATATTTTGAACATTTTTAGGTTATCATCAAACAAAGAAATAAAATCGTTAGACAAACAGGACATTACTAGGTGCGTTCAAAAATGGAGTACTTGGGTAACCAGTTTTATTAATGACAATGTTCAAGCCTTGTTGAAAACCGTCACTCGAGTGAAAGTGCTGCACGAGATCCGCGAGGAGACTTTTAAAATTGGTAAGAAGTTAGACACAAATAGAGACACAGATAATTTAAACCTTAAAGCTTGTTTAAAGTTCACGTTTTTTACCGTATGCCTACTACCATTTTGTTCAAACCTGAGTCCATCATGCCATGCCATGATCGCCAGTCATGAGAAAAACGGTTATAGAAACCTCCGAAATCCCAGCTTCCGCTTCCCAAGTGGGTACCTGTACTCAGGATACCTATCAAATACATGTACTAATACCGGTAAATACTTTTCCCTCATAGAGTTACCTGTTAAATACAGATGAGTCGTTGCCATTTATTTTATTTTAGGTATCGGTATAATTTAAATCTGTCGAGGAGGAATACTTATATTCGAGTAAAGAAAAAAAATCTGGTTTATATATTTTCTGGTGTCGGTAAGATTAAACCAGTGCCGGTATAAAACCCTTAAACTTGAAATTTGAAAGTGGGTGAAATATGCGATTATTTCCGAGTTTGATGTATTTAACAAACTTGATTTTTTAAAATTTGAATATTTTTTAGAATCGCCACCAAATTGGTCATCAATATGCAAATCCTTGGATATCCCAGAAGTCCATGTTTGGTGCCATTACTTCCAGCCATTAATCACCAGTCAAGTACAAACGATCATAGATAATCGCTGGCAGAAGATCTATGATACGTTCAAGACGCAACTACTTATAGACCTTACCAAAGTGCCAGATAGTACCGAGACCGAGGCCGACATAAACTGGTTTGTGTGGAAGGATCTCATTGGTGATACGGTTATTGAGTCTAGGAGTGAGGTGATCAAAGTTATGAACAATTTAATGCAGGGTAAGTGAAATATACACAGCTTTTCTAAGTTTCTTTTTACATAATTATTTTTTTAAGACTGCATAAGTCCTTTTTTAATTCCAAAAGATGCTGATCAAACTTGCCGCTCCTTGTTGGTAAGACATAAATGAGGCCTATAGACACCAAGAAGTTTTAGAAGCTTTGCTATCCTCAAGCCGGGGTGTTAGGCCTAATGTGCAAGACTACAGGCTACCTTACCTTACGGATGGAACATAACAGAGTCGTTATGGCTTAAGGGATAGTCAATGCGATGTATCCCTACTCGGGCAAGTTGCTGCACAATACTATCACCAATGATATAGCTTATCACCAATCAAAGCCTCCTCGCCATTAACGAGCTGTCAGGCAGCAGGCAGATGGTATATTCTACACAAAGAACTAATAAGGGGAAAGAAGCACGGGGAAGCCATTTCGCTCTTACATTATAAGAATATTTAGATGGTTAGAACAGATAAAGAAAAAATCTTAAGACAGTATAGTAAAGTATATTCATCTTAAAGGTTAAGAGCTCCTTAAGACGAATCAAAAGAAAATTACCTGTCCCTCTTACTACATCGCGTAAACTTTGCTGTCATACTTAGTTCATCACTGAACTGTAACAGTGGATCTTTTAGAACCGGTTTCAGGCAACACCTATCACACTTGGCGTGAAGATATGTGTGTGTGTGCCTATTCATGTCCGTGTGTGTGAATAATGGAATGTTTTAATAATCTAATTATTCCACCTGTGAGGGATGGGATCGCCACATCTCTGCACCAGACTTCTGTAGATATTATGATTACTGATTTTTATAGTAATTCAAGTGCGGTTATAATCGTTCATTTTTAAGGAATGGCACGTCAAGACCGAGGCTTCACGCCAAACTTAGAAAGGCTATGCCAGAGCCTTGATAGCGAATTACAAAGGTTGCTAGAAGATTTGAAAGAGTATTTATATCCAGAGAAGAAAGGGCCTAAGGATAAGCTTATTTATATCTATGAGGAAGAGGATGATGTTGACCAGATATTTGTGGATAGGACAGAAATTGAACAGTATTTAAGGGATACTTCGGATAAGTATATACAAAGGTACCATTTGGATTTATTATTTAATATATATGCAAACAAGCAGACGGATGTCCTGAGAGTACTTAAAACACGACGCCTACATACACACAAGATTTTAGCGACGCATTGCCAACCTAAGGCAGAAAATAGCCTCATGCATTATAGAGTTCACCAGTTACAAATCCATCCAAACTAGAACATGACAATTGCAAGTGTCTTCTTCGTGTTCTTCCCCGTGTTGGTCCGGGCTCCTTTGCAGAATAGAACATCTGCCTTCCTTCCAGGCAGCTTGTAAAAGGCGAGCATAAGCTTACAGTCACTAACACCGTGACATCTGACTAGGTGGTAGTTTCTCAGCGACTCGCCCGGATCGAGACCACCGCCTTACCTATTCCTGCCGCCATAACGTCGCGACGTGTTCCGTATCGGACGGTAAGGTAGCCGGTGAACTAACTTTTGCTCGAGGCTTAACACCCCGGCCTCAGGTTGGCAACTCACCATTACCATCTTTGGTGTCTCAAGGCGGCGGGAATTTCTTACCATCAGGAAATCCGTCTGCTTGCTTGCCTTCCAATATCATAAAAAAAAGTACTGACGTCGTTGAAGAAGGAAAATTATAGGCGATCATATCAATGCAAGTATCAATCGATTTTGCCACCTAGTCTTATTGACAGCACTAGTAAAATTATTCAGTAGCTAGGATAGAATTTATACATTACACCGTCGGCACTTGGTAAGATTATATTTTGTAAACTTTTTTAAAATAATATTTGTATTGTTTTAACAATTGTTTGACCGAGGAAAAGTACAGGTGTTATTTGAAAAAAAAATGGATTACTAGATTTTTCTAGTAGCAAGCGATATGTACGATACATACATATATACGATACATATATACGATATAATAATAAGTTTTTATGTTAGACTTTCTGGACATATTATGTAAACCTTTGTTTTGTTTTGTACTATGTAGAGACACATACAGGCTTACTTTGAAAGGACCGGCCAAATTTAAATTTAAGAGAATAAAGACTGAAATGGTAATACATTTTAATTATAATTGCCAAATTGTAACATTTACTTTTATAAACATTCATTTCAAACAGTCCGCAGAAATGCTTTACTTGTTCTCACGCTATGTCGTACCTAGTACGAGTTGAATGCGACTGCGATCAGTGGAAACCAGTTATTTTGCGTCGGATAAAAATTAATAACGGTTTTTTTAAATTATTAGTCTTTTTGTAGGTCAAAAGTGTTATAGATTCTGAACGGTTTCTCAAAATTTGGCTTGTACTTTAAATGTTACCTTGTACATTTGTTTCCATGTGTGATGTTGCTTATATTTTACAGTATGTTGCTATACATAAAGGCGTGTTTCGAAGAACCTACCCTCCAATCAACAGAGTTACAAAGGAAAACAACATCTGTATACACAGCGAGGTTCACGCAAGCGATAACAGTCCTTATGCCTCATTTCCGCAAATGTTATATCAGCGAGGACAGTTACTTGGGGCCTTTGAATGTTGATGAAATGTCATTGAAAAGTTGGAGTAACATTTGCGCAGTATTAAAGGAGAATTGCCATTATTGTTGGAGGAAGTGGTTGGATTTGATCATGGGTAAAGTCGAGGAATTAACCAACGGTCTACCTCAAGAGTTCACTTTGGAAGCTAATATTGATTATCTGTTGATGGTATGTGTTTTTTATTGGTCCCTTTCGCGTATAAACTACTAATGCAAAGTAGCAAATACAAATAAGTACCGAGTAGGTATTAAATTTAAAGTAGTCTATAATATATAGTATAGTAGTAAACTTTCTGATGCATCCTAAAGGTAAGGAAGCAATGCCCATTAACACATTTGGTCTCTATACTTGTCGGGTGTTTATTTTCTGTCCTAGCACCATTCAGACTTTTTATATTGAAACATTGAAATAGTGAATAAAAGCCATACAAACGGTTAAGTTTTGACTATGATATGAATTGATGAGTACAAAATACCTATACCCTTTTGAAAATAACCTATAACCTTTTTGATGTCAATAGGTCACGGTTTTCCTCTTACTGTCTGAGGAACTGTGTGTTAGCTCGTTGTCTACCTACATAATAAAAATTCGTCTAGTTGTGCTTTTTAATACAGTTTAAAAAGTAACTTAACAACATAAAAATAAATACTTTCAGCAATGGGACGTTATAAAAATAGAAGAAAAGGACGAAGAGGGGAACCCAATTGAATCTATCATCAAAGTACCTTCAGGACCTTCCTTAAAACTTCAGGAATACCTATACGCTGTCAGTCGAATGCTAGATGAAGTAGTTCCCCATACTTTACCACATGACATACATACCGCATTCATAGAGAGTGTAGTTTCCATCTCACTTGCACATTACAATAAAGTCATAAGAGAGAATGAGAGCGATATAAATCAGAGATGTGCGCTTCAATTACTGATGGATATACGTCACGTGACGTTACTAATGGTGCCGCGGGAGAACAAAAAAGCGTTGGAGTTGTCTCATGATATTTGTGAGTTTTTAAGGCAGAAGATTGATCCGTTTGACTATGACGTGTTCTATCCTTATATTCAAACTAACGTGAAGAAATCGGTCCAAAGGATACAGGTAAGTTTTTCTAAACTATCAAGTTTGAGTTTTGTTGTTGAAAAAAACGAGGAGGTTCTCAATTCGGCCGCTACATTTTTGTATGTATTTTCTGAACCGATTTACGTAACTCTTCTTTTGTTTGATGCGGAATAGTTTCGAGTTGGTCCCATAAAAATTTGATTCAGATAAACCCATTAGTTTTCATTTTACGAGCATTTTTTTACCTGTTTTCACCTATCACGATGTCTATCTATATTAATTATTTCGTTAAGGGGAGACTCGATTAAAGCCTTACCTAAATAATAAAACATACAAAAACAATTATTTCGAGTCGACAACATGTATCCGCTAAATTCGGATTGTCGAGTATTTTGTTAAATTCTAAATGTGTTGGCAGACGAATCACAGTCACCATCTTGGGTAGTTAATAAACGTTCCGTTTTACACTGGCTCTTAGATACGCCTCGCCTTCAACACATCCACCACACATCCGCGTCACGCCATAAAAGTACTGTGACTGTGTAAAATGAAACGTCTTGTCGGAATTATTGAGTGAATATTATCAAAATCACAGAATATAATATAATAGCACTAAACTTCAAAGTTAGTTATCTATTTTTCTTCATATATTTGATATTTTTCAACGTCGGCGCTTGGTAAAACTTCCAAATATGCATATTTTTAAATAATGAAACACTTGTACTGTTTTACGTATCACTTGTAATTTATTATTTTGTAAATAGCCTGCCGGTTCCGCTTATACAGCATCATCAGGGCTAAAACTTAAACTACTAGTAGTACAATTATTAGTTTAAGGCTTGGCATCGACTTCACACCTATTAGTAAATGGCACATACATAATGGGTAGTATATACTTAATATTCAATATTTCTTATTTTTTACTTTTTAGTTTTGAAGTCGGTTATTATTAACGTAGTTATTTTTATAGGAATCTATTTCAGGCATCATCTTGCACAGTCATAGAGGAGGAAACTGGGATGACGTATTAGTATCAAATTTAGTATTGAGATGCAATAAGGGATAGTTAAAAAAAAAATAAGTGGCGTTTTGTAGAATGAGTAGGTTTTAGTGTTTCTGCAACAATAATGTTTTACCTATCGACTTATACTGTATGTGATGGAATGATTTTACCTGTATACTACAATTGGTGGCGATATAAGGATAAGTTGTGTGAAATGCGTATAAAAATCTCATTAATGTACGAGATCGTCTGTTTCTGTATGCAATCAACAACTCTTTAAAAGAATTAGGTATCACTGATTATATGTACACTGTACCCAGAGCGTGCTGGGTGGCATGGTGGGAAGCCCGGGGCAGCTGGCAGGCGTCCTGGGCGCGCGGGCAGCGAGCGGGACGGAGCGCGCGGGGAGCGTGCTGGCGAGCGCGGCGCCGCACTGGTGCGCGCTGCTGCCCGCGCCTGCGCCGCTGCACCGCGTCCCGAGACCGGTATGTTTGTCAACCTACTTAAAAATGGAGGAAGTTCTTAATTCGGTTACGTTTTTTGTATGTTTGTTAAACGATTACTCGACCAATGACAAAACTATTTTGATAGTTCTTTAAGAAAAATGATAGATGATCATTGAAAGTTATGTCAAGGTATTTAGTGCAGCGGTGGCCTCCTTATTCGAGCTCAGTTATTGAGATTTGGCAGAAACTAGGAAATACAACATATTGGTAATGAATACTTACATCTTACGAAATTGTACGAAATGCTAACAAAAGTACTTGATTATAATTTATTTTACTTAATATCTAAATGAAATTCAGTAATTATGAAAAAACCGCAACTTTCTTTTCTCTCAATAGCGCAAAACATCTTTATGATGTGATTATGGCTACTTTAAACGTGTTTTTTTCTTTACAGACGAAAAAGAAGCAATCCTCAGCCAGTCCCAACAAGTCAAAACCGGATATATCCGAAATAATGACCAGTTCGCTGCCATTGAACTTCGCGAACGCTCGGTCTGGCGCTGCGTCTTTCTTCAACTCTATGACTTCAGACTGGTTTAGTGGTTAGTTTATACTCGTCATTTATATTATGATTATAAAAGACGTGTGGCATCCGGAGACTGCCGCGGTAAAGCTAGTGCATAAGCAGGCGTGAGTCACCAGATTCCGGGGCGAAGAGGGGGATCACACATGCGCAGTAACGCCGATACTCCCAATGCCACCTAGAGGCGAGTTGCTGAACTAATGAGACAAGCTTGATCAAAAAGTCATTAAAAGTTTTGCTATTCACCGATAGATGGCAAAACTAAAAAGTATCACCGCTGTGCTGGTCAGAGTGGGGGTGTTAGGTTATTTTCGTTACGGAATTTCTGAATTTGGTCTCCACGCTCAAGGCCCGCGATAGAAGCTATGCAATAGCTTAATAATTATACCATAACCAGTAATCTGTCTTATTACACAAAAATGTGTATTGACTACGCTGAACGTTCAAAATCTTGTAAGAGAAGGGTCCAAAACTATGAAATATGAATTAAGCATAGCTCGTACTTCGCTACACTGTAAATCGAAAAACGACATTGGCTAGTACTGATATATATTGGCAAGAAAGAAACAGCAATGGTTCCTTGGTTTTAATTATTTCAATTCAGTAATTTATATAATGTAGTTAATATGATAAGGTATGATGTTAAATAATGTTATTTTATATGAATGTAATAAATTATTGTTAATAAAATATAATATGTTATTTTTTTGTATTATTAGTTATTACACTAGCTATCCCAACGATTTTAAGTACGCTTAATTAAAATTACATTAGTAGGATTCCCTAATGAAGGGTTTTCGACTACAGGTAGCTCTCGAAAAGTGATGGCGGAAAATCCTTTTAATATTATAAACGCAAAAGTTTGTGAGGATTGATAGATGAATGTTTATTTATTTCACTCTTTTACGCTCAAACTATTGAACGGATATAGATGAAACTTCACCGTAATATAGTGTATATATCGCAACACGGAAACTGCAATTTATAAAGATTTTGTATTTGCGTAATTTACATTTTGACTTGCCGATTTGAAAGTCCATAAATGTCACGCTAACATTTGCTAGACAGAATAGGTCAATGATAGCTTCCCGGTCTACGTTTGGAACTGACATAGCTATTAACAGATAAAAATATATAAGAGATATGTTTGTATTTGAAGTATCCTAGAAAAAAACATCTAGGATTCTGAAGTCCAAACCATTTTTTTTAAATTTCCCCTTGTTGCTACCAAGTCTTCTTAAGGAGAACAAGTTTTTCTATTAAGCAGATTTTAATACAATGCTATATCTTAAGTCTATATCTTACCAATACTTGTGTTGACGCTCAGCACTGTCCTGATCTAATTTGAAGGATAGTTTAGCTGCTAAAATGTTTTAGAAACTTAATATGTTTTGTTACCAACACACTATTAATTGAGGCTTATTAAATTATGTTAGGTAGAAATAATGAACGTAGTTCTAAGGTAGTTGAAACAACACAACCAGGACACCCACGACTAGCCGACGACACTAAATCCCACAATTTAATAGGTGGCAAATCCATCACCAACCGGGCACATATTATCCAATCCCGGGCAACGTTCTTTTTATTAGAAAATTGAAAATATACATTTTCAAATTTTTTGTTGTCCGAAAAATACATAATCACATTAAGAATAAAAAAGACAGCTATAGTGAATATGTGAATCAGAGCTGGAGAGAGACCTTTATTTAAATAAATGGTTGGACTAGGAGAAACAGTTTCCGAAATGCCAATCTTTTTTAATCTACAATTTACCTCTATAACATGAGTTCGGTGGCTTTTACACCAAACTGAATCTAACAGCTGTTTACTATTAGTCCGCCTTAAAAAACTAACCTCAACTCATGTTAAATAGCTGTTATGAAGAGATAAATTGTAGATTAAAATTGATTGATGTTTCGGAAATTTGGAAAGTAAAGCGATCGATTGAGTGAGGGAGATCGACTGATAAACCTCTCTTCAATCATTTTATCTATTATAAAAACCGAATCGAAATCCGTTGCGTAGTTTCAGGCTGGTTTTATAGTCACTGCGCTAGACGCGCGCGCTTGAACAGCGGTGCCCAGTGAAACGAGATCAGTACCACGCGTTCAGCTGCTGTGAGACTTTCGAATACATGAATGTTAATGCGTTTTCTTCTCAGGCTTTATTTATTGAATAGTTATTCTTATAAAAATCATCACTTTAAAACGCAACTACTACTCCCGTATGTCTCCGAACGTCTAGCGGCGTGAGTATAAACCAGCCTTAAAGATTTAAGCATGCAAAAGGGACATAAAAACTGATTAAACGACTTTGTTTTATACTATGTAGTGAAATACAAGACGATTTGTATAAAATCAATTTATTTGTAGTTTGTCTCAACAATAATAATTTAAGAGTAACCTATCACCACGAGTCGCCGATGTAGTTGTTGTAGCCACTGTATGGTCGATCATATCCTGGTCTATATTGGTACCCTGGTCGGTAACCTTGGTTGCCTTGGTAACCATTATAGTTGGGTCGGTAACCTGGAAAGAAAATTAAAATATAAAGAGGTTTGAGAGATTATCGAAGAGCGTGGTCCCTCGTAGTTGACAAAGTTTTGTGCTATGTCTGAACTGATATCATCGCTTTAAATGTACGCCATAATGTTAGTGCTCGATACTGTTGTGTCCGTTTTGAAGTAAAATTAGTAGACAATTTAAATACATTGAAGAAATAAACTTAAAAAAACAGCTTTATGCATTCATTCATTATAATATATAATTCAAAAACCACTAGTTGGATCATAAAAAAATAATAATATGGGAACACCCCAGAATAAAGATTTTCTAAAAAGAATAATCACAATCAGTGGGATTAGCTGAGTTATCGTGTAACAATTATATAAAAAAGAAAACAAATCTGTTCTAGTTATAAACCTCCCCTTTTTGTAAGTCAGATAAAAATTAAAAATACACGTCTCTTATACATACATACTTAAGGCTTGAATCACACGTGCGACAATGACACAATAACTATAACCTCACACATGGGTGCGTTATACGTTTTTTTAATATTCATAATTCACTTGAAATTTCACTTCTGTCAAAGTCTGCGTCCTTAGGTAATTTATTTATTTAAAGCATCTAAAATTACCTCCATATCCATTATATCCTTGACCGTAGCCATTGTTGTAGCCCCCGTAGCCATTGTTATAGCCCCCGTAGCCTCCGTAATTGCTAGAACCTCCATAACCTAGAATATCATTTTCAGTTTTAAAAGCAAAAAAAATCTTTATCTCTGTAGTAGTTAGGATACTACACATTTATATATTATAATTTAAAATATTGATAATTATAATTGATTAAAATTGATATAAAATTTGATGCCGATTTCTACTTGACTAATGGCAAAATACTAACGTATAGGCCAAAACCCTATATTATATAATAAATAAAGAAAGACAATGTAGAGTTATTCTTGAATCTCGATTTATGCAATATTAGAAATTGGAATCGAGTATGTCATTTTATGTACTCTTGAACACAACGATTCCAATTTCCAATTCCCATGATATCGAGATTCAAGAGTAACACAACTGGTGGGTCAAGTAGCCGGTAGACTTGCACAATCGGCCTTACATTCCCCAGATAGGTATAGTGCCTATAGACCTCGTTTGCCTCTTCCCATCAGGAAACTCCTGTGCTTGCCCGCTGATCTCTCCCATAAAAAAAACTTGTAACTTGATTTTAGTGATGGTTGCTTAAGTTTAATGTAATTGTACGAAGAGCTCACTAGATGTCGCCACTTTTAAAGGTATTTTTTTACAGTAAAATTATTCACCTCCATAATTAGGATATCCTCCATAACCTCCATATCCTGGTCTCACTGAACCATAGCCATTATTGTAACCACCATAGCCGGAATCATAACCAGGTCTCAGGAGTCCGTAACCTCCTGTACTCCTCCTCTGGGCTGTTGATGGTTCACTGCTGGGGTCTTGACGATCCGCCAAACATACTGCCATCAAGCAGGAAAGAATAACACACTAGAATCAAAGAAAAAATTCAAGGTTAGGGAAGTCACACGAAATAAACAATTATGCAAAGTATTGGTAGGAACTAAACATATTTTAACAAGCTTATTAAGTATAAACATAAAAATCCTAGTCTTTAATTCTCAGGTTTTTGTTAAATACATAATAGTACGCTTCGGAGATTCTACCGTTTAATTCTTCTCTATCTTATATCATAAACACTAGGTTTATATAAACCTTGGTATCGCCTCTGTGGTTTAGCGGTCCAGGTATTGGACTTGTCTGCATGAGGTCCCGGTTTTTCCAATTTTCTAATAAATAATTTTTTGCCCGGTGTTAGATAATATGTGTCGGGTTGGCAATAGGTTTGCTACCTATCACATTGTGGGACTTCGTGTCTTCGGCTGATCGTGGGTGCCCTGGTCGTACCTCTGTCTACCTCTTCGGGGATATGGGCGTGAAGATACTTAATCTTCTTAGGTACGCAAAATATCATATTATGCACAACTTTGTTATATTTATATCTATAACGTATACGTTATTAGAATCTTTATGATAAGACTTGTATTTTATTTAATACCCGTATGCAGCGGCTTAACACAATATTACCTGCTTATTATATTTACGAGTTTTCTTCGAATTCGAATGAAAAACTTCGATCATGGGCGCCATCGGGCGAAAAGATAATCGAAGTTTTTTCATAATTATTGAATTTCGTGTTGATATTGAGTGAAATTAATCAATTTTGGTGGCATTTTGTACAATTTTGCACAGTGAAATTGCACGAATAAAATAATCATGAAGAAATTACCGTATCGTATATTTCCAAGTTGTCGCCAAATCTCATTACATGAGCTTGTGTAAAAAGGCCACCGCTTTACCCAAGAGCCTGACATGACTTACTGACGACTTATGACTGATGACTAATTATAATTGATATAAAATTTGATGCAAATTTCTACTAGACTAATGGCAAAATACTAACGAGATTGCCAAAACCTAAAGAAAGAAAAGATAGAATTATATTTACAGCTGGAATATCTAATACCTTTCGAATAGTTATTCTTGTAGATATAGATTTCTTTATTTATACCCCCCTACTAATGTAACAAATGCAAACGAAGGTTTGTTTGTTACACTTTCACAAGGAAAATACTTAACCAATCATCATGAAACTTTATACACATATTCTTGGACGTAGTAAAAGAACGAAGTAGAAGAAATTCAGAGTATCCTTACAGATCCGGATGCTGTCGAATTTACATGATAACCTGTCGAAGTGTATAACATATCCAAACACTTATATCCATGTGCATATTACGTACACGCAAACATAAAAGAATAGAAGTATTTTTTTTTATTAGACTAAGTATATTCAATTATTTGCCAATTTGAACAAGTAACATGAATTTTGTGAGTGGGAAAATTGTACTGAAAAGAGACACAGAAATCCCAGCTTTGTAAAAATCAATCGATCGAAGTTAATCGCCTCTGTGGTCTAGCGGTTCAGTTGTTGGACTTGACTGCATGAGGTCCCGGGTTCGAATCAGGTCAAAAGAATCGGGTCGGGCAAAAAAAAGAAAATTGGGTTTTTTCAATTTTCTAATAAAAAAAATGTTGCTCGGGATTGGAAATAGGCCCGGTCGGCGATAGGCTTGCCACCTATCACATTGTGGGACTTAGTGTCTTCGGCTAGTTGTGTGTGTCCTAGTTGTGCCTCTAACACACATTAGTAATTAGAAAAAAAGCCAGTGGTACCAATTGACAACGTGAGTGAGTCAGTCGAATTAGGGCAAGTCATGTTTCGGGACTCTGCCACATTGACCACAAATTATGTAGTAAGTAGCTTTACCGGCGAATTTTATTGCACCAGACATTGACAGCCAATAAGTTTTAGCAAAAAGTAATTTTGTTTTCCTATTGTCAACTTACATGAAAATAAATAAACTAAAAGTAGGGGTTGATAGTAGTAGGGTGAAAATTTGGGGTTGTATAAATTTTAAATGCCAAAAAAAATTTGTCCTAAAAATTATTTAAAAAATTTGGGATGGACCATCCTGTATACGCAGGGGTATCTTTAAAGAGGTAGGCAGAGGTACCACTAAGGCACCCACGACTAGCCGAATATACTAAGTCCCACAATGGCAAGCTTATCGCTAACTGGACACATATCCAAACTTGGGCAATATTATTTTATTTGAAAATAAAATAAAATGCATTTTCGGGGATGTATAAAATGAGAATGTTGTTTTGTAAAAATCGCTCCAAATGTCTAAAGATTTGGTAAACCATTTTGGAGGACTTTAATAATGAACATCGTGACACGAGAATATATATATGTGTACTAGTATTACAGATAGGTGGACTTCACTATCAATATGTTAATAAATAAAGGTCCCTGGACAAGTTACACAAATTGAATCTGCCCCAAAGTAAGAAAATTATAATATGCTTGTGGTAGGTATGGGTGTTGTGTTATGCCTGCCTCCGTCACGAATCGAACCCGAGCCTCGCGGTTGGTCGATGTAGTTAGGCGTGTAGGTGTACGCTAGCCACTCCACTGAGACGGTCTAATGAATGCCTAGATTCCTTCACTAAAAGATGAAATTGGTGATTGAATTGTCACATCCCTACGCCACAAAACAGTAAATTGTTATTTTAAAGTATGTAAATAAGAATGAGACACGTCACAGAAAGGAAATTGTATTGATAAGTATTTTGTAAGTTAAATTAATCCTTTGAGGTTAAGTCCTTTTGATAATCCTTTGTAATTTTAATTAATGAAGAAAGTATCTTTAATGTAAATTTTATTTAATTTGGAAAGTTGGTGAATTTCCTTTTGTTGTCCCCTCCTTTGAAGATAGAATCTACCTAGTATGCAGCTCGTAAACACCAAGTCTGGTAGCCTAGTGGAGTAAGCCTATTTACTTATCCTTGGACAAACTACACAAATTGATGTAACCCCAAAGTAAGCAAATATATGCTTGTGTTATGGGTAAACGATACTAATACATAGGATTTTCTTAAATAGGTCTGGGTGCTTATTAAATTTATTCTGGCATATATTTAAGTATTTCTATGTATTAGAATCGTTGACTAACACCCATAACACAAGCATATAGTTTGCCTAATTTGGGGTTAGATTCAATTTGTGTAACTTGTCCAGGGATATTTATTTATTTATTTATTTATTCAAGGCCCTAAAGTAGACCTAGAAATCATAAATTATTTAAAACAAGTTTGGGGGAAATTTGTTAAAATAAAAATGAGGCGACTCATTTAGTATTAAATCGAATATTTAAATTTGCAATGAACCAGTTGAATAATTCAAACAATTTAATTGGTTATGTTACCAGGACAGCAATTAATTAGAAAAATATCTTTAGACCCGTTTCCCCAAAAAGGTGGCAGATAGGAGGACATACGATTAGACGAAAGTACTTTTTGTATTTCCACAACGTGAGGCGGCAAATCTATCACCGGTTGTAGCACTTTATACACGTTTTTGTTATTAGATAATTATTGAAAAACACATTTTTTAGTTGCCAGTCCTGAGAATTCAACCCAGGACCTCATGTAGCCAACGATAGCACTGGACCACTAGACTACAAAGGCGATTTATGAATTTTGACGACCAAAAACCTTTTTTACAAGTTTACCTAATCGATAAATAATGAGCTAATAAGCGATATTTCGTATTCATGACAATTTAATAATATCGCTAACTTACCGCTAATTTCATTTTATTTTTTGTTTAACGTATTCACTGTATTAAAACACAAATGTTATTGATCAGCTCTACGAGTTCTTCGCATTTATATCAGGTCTCAAGAACGCGGTTTTTACGTCTCCCCATATAATTGCACGGAGCATTGTTATAGCTTACGAATCGTAGTATCTGTCGGTACGTACGTAGTAAGCAACTTAGTTTCGTATTTTTTAACTGTGTACAGCCTCTACATTTAAACTATAATAAAGAAATAAAAGATGGTTGGGTCATTATTGTTTGTTACAAGATCAGATATTATCAATAGAATCATATAAAATATGAATAATAAGTAACTTAAAGTTTTTGCTTCATAACAAAACACCTATTAGGTACAAAAAACTAGATTACTTACGTATTTTAAAAATGATAAGAATCGTAAGAAGATACTTAACAGGTAAAAATTTTTACTTTGATAATAATCCTCAGAGGTTATTAATATTATGTTGTCTTTGCTAAAAAGTACATATAAATACTTAAATATATACCAGTATAAACTTTATTCACATGCAGACCGGAAGTGCTAACATATTTTATGTCAATCAACATAATGCCAACTTCCGTTGGGAATCTAACCCTAGTCTCGCAGTTTGTCGGTGGTGGTCAACGAGGTGGTCAAAACTCTAGATATTGTTTATATTTAATGGGGTCAAAATAAAAATATATAAAAGCAACAAGAATGGAGAAGAATCTCATATTGTTTAACCTATTAAGTATTTTTTATTAAAATCTATTAAGTAGTACCTTTTTGGTAGGTAAAAAAACTAGAGAAGGTACTTATTTAATTTACTTGTTTTCGGTGAACCTATTAGAAATATCGAACCACATTTTTTTATCTCATTTGTTTATGAGGTTGACATAAAATATCAAAACATATGAAGAAAAAAAGAAAGAAAATTGTTTATTTCACAACAATACAAATACACTTGAGACGCGTCTGTATAATATTATGTAAATATACATAAACATAATACTAAATAAGTGAACTAAAGTTTTTTCTGTCTTGTGTCAAAGTTTGTATATATTAAGAGTAATAACTTTTAATATGCTAAAAATAAACAAATCTTAATTCGTGTTTTGCAAGCAAAGTAAAACTTTTTCGTCTATCAAAATGTAATAATTTATTTGAAAATATATTTCTTTATGCCAATTTCCAGTTACAAAAATTGATAATCCTATCTGGTATAAAAAATGTAAGAAGAGTTTTTAATATAAAAGATTTTAATATTTTAATGTGTATTTTTTTAGTAACATAAATACTACAGAATCCTCAGCGTGAGAGTAAATTTCGTGTTTAACAGGTTCTTGTACAAAGTATAATAATGAAACATTAAATGTTCTGTTATCTGTTTGTATCGGCCTTCAGGGAGGTATGTCATGTCATGAGTCATGTGTCTCTTCATATTTTTTACCACGTATCGTAGATTTAATGTAGATAATATGTTAAATCATTTGCAGGTGCCTTCTTTGGGCTAAAAAGGCCATTGACTCAATTTGTAACTTTTTGCACCGTTCGTTGTCATAGCCGAAAAGGAAATTTTATCATTACTTACTGTTTGCCCGCAGCTTCGTCAGCATAAAACTCTCAAACCCTGTCATAGTCCTTCAGGGAGTTATTTTTTGAAAAAATAAACTATCCTACGTTTGAGGCCGGATCTTTAGCTATATGCGTATTAAATTTTATCAAAATTGATTGAGCGGTTTATCCGTGTAGGAGTAACACATGGGCAGACAGGTAGACAGACACACTTTCGAATTTATAATATTAGTATGGATCTCTATTTATATAAGACCAAAGTTAATTAATACCACCCTAGGACATCGTGAAATCAGAGTATTAGGTACTATTGAATCTAGGAGATACCAAAAACTCGCGAACTTATAGACATTAGTTCGCGAGTTTATGGTATGTTTATGGTATAGTTCACTAATCCTAACCTAACCTACGTCCTTGGTTATTTTGAAAAGGGATTACACCTACCACTCTTATTACGTTGACTAAAATGTCACCTACAGCTAACACCTGTATGGATGTTTGTTACTTTCGCGCTCGAATGGCTGAACGGATTTGTCTGAAATTTTGAACACACATAGATTGTGACCTGGATTAAAATATAGGCTACTTTTAATCTCGATCGCACTACGGGTTCCTGTAGAAACGCGGGCGAAGCCGCAGGCAACACCATTTTAATATTTTACTGTAAAAATGACCGCTGGCACAGGAGTGGCGAGCGGCGCTCGTATTTGTGGCAAAGATCCACTCGAATTCGTTGTAGTTAATTATCTGCTGATCCCTGGCAATTACACCATGGACTCCTAAGTGGTATTTTGTCCCTACATTGAGAAACGCTGATCTAAAAGTATACCTTACTATCAGTTACAGTTATCATGTGCATTGCTCTTCCATGTGCCCCAAGAGCTAACAGTCTATTGTTCTTCACAATCGTTTTTCTGCCCTTTACCTCATCCTTTTATTAGTTACTACGCGTAATTACCTCACTCACATCTACAGTGTACGTAATACGATTTAATTAAGGAAATAGTAACGGGAAACGTAATTAGACAAATTGTAATGACGACTCTAATTGTTTCGTTGGTAGCGATTAACTTGTCAATTCTTATTGGAAGTTTTTACTACAGATGCTTCTTGTTTCCCATCTACTTAAAGATATGTATAACAAAGCTGTTAAAAATGTTAGTAACAATGAATATTCAGACTCACAATATTGTTTATTTCACATGGACCAAAAGGCACTGGTGACCCGTCTATGTAATACTAAAATCTACCACCGGGTCACGGACACTGAGAAGATCCGACCAAAGAAACTTGAAATGAAATGAAATGAAAATTATTTATTTGCGGAATATGTGTGTTAAAAAGTTGTTATAAAGATATTTCAGAATACAACATATTCTACCACATTGTGGTGTGCAAATATTTAGTTAATTTTAATTTTAAGGGAGGGTGAATGTCCTGAGTACATTAGTACTATACTAGGACTTATTCCTGTGGCAGAGCTAAACATATTGATCTAAGTACACTGAAATTTAAAACGATTTTTTGGTGATGTGTTAATTTTTGTACCAATTGTTCGTTTTTATGGTAAAAATAAAGCTACTTCATACAATTTGTAAAAAAGTGTATGAATGAGGATTTATATCTAAGGATGTTTTTTTGGCGTTGGTGTTAGCAACTGCCACTCACAAGTTGAATAATTAAGCGTAGTAAAATTGCAAAAACCGACTCCAACTATTTTATTGGGTACGCGATATGATAATGATTTTTTCGAAAGATAGCAAGTGTTTCCGAAATAATCCGAAATAGTAATACATACATTTACATTATGTATAACTTAAAAACTACTAATCGGATAAATATTAATGATAAACCTAATATGGGAGCACCTATATTTCTAAAAAAGTACCATTTAAATTGGGTGGCTATTGGCCGAGTAATCGCATAACAAACATACAAAAAAATAAAATAAAAAAACATATTCGAATTAAGTAACTCCTCCTTTTTTCGATTGTTTTAAAAGAGAAAACATTTGCGAGTTATTAAAGGCAAATTTGAAATTATATTTTATTAACGGAATAATAGTGGTTCAAAAGGAAGAAAAGGAAAAAAGACAAAACTAAAAAACCATGTTGGTCCAGCTCGTAAAAGGCGAGCATAGGCTTATCATCACTAACACCGTGACATCTGACTAGGTGGTAGAGTTTCGCAGCGACTCGCCCGAATTGGTACCACTGCCTGACCTATTCCTGCTGCCATAACATCATGACGTGTTCCGGTTCGGAAAGTAAGGTAGCCGGTAAACTTACTTTTGCTCGAGGCCTAACATCCTGACCTCAGGTTGGCAACGCACCATTACCATCTTCGGTGTCTCTAGGCGGTGTGAATTTATTACTACCAGGAAATCCGTCTGCTTGTTTGCCTTCCTATAACAAAAATTATAAAAAACTATAACGAAATTATTCATATTAACAAGACATTCAAAAAACAAAATTTTTTTCAATATACTTAAATTATTTTCTTCGAAAAATAAAGAAAATTCGTAATTTATATACAAGATCACAACAAGATTGAAATAGATGTAGGAAAACATATTTTATAAAAACAAATTATATGAAAAATGAATAAGTCTGACGTGTTTGTATGTTTTTGATTTCGATTTTTATAGCAAACAAGCAGACGGATTTCCTGATGTTAAGAAATTCACGCCGCCTATAGACACCAAAGGTGGTAATGGTGCGTTGCCAACCTGAGGCCGGGATGTTAGGCCTCGAGCAAAAGTAAGTTTACCGGCTACCTTACCCTCCGAACCGGAACATGTCATGACGTTATGGCACCAGGAATAGGTAAGGCGGTGGTACCAACCCAGACGAGTCGCTGCTAAACTCTACCACCTAGTCAGATGACACGGTGTTAGTGACGGTGAGCCTATGCTCGCCTTTTACGAGCTGCCTGGCACGGAAGGCAGATGGTCTATTCTACAAAGGAGCCCGGACCAACACGTGGTAAAACATTAGATTTTAAGTTAAACTCTATTCAAAGTAATGAAAACCGTTTTATCTCTTTTTATCTTGCAGGGGTAAAAGAGAAAGAAAATTCGCAAAGTTATACGACAACGTTAGAAACTATGCCCACCTTAAACAATGACATATGTTGTTATCTACATATAATTTATCCGTATTATAAACGCAGACATTAGTGAGTAAACTCGTAACTCAGTGATTAGTGATACGGTTTTCGAATGGCATTACACTCGGGGCTCTGATCATAATTAAAAATGGTACTATGAGTATTTTATTATTACTTCACACACAATCGACTGTTTCCAGTAGAAATAATTTTTTTAGTAAGTAAACTACTTAAAGTAGTACTAATTAAATTATGTGCTTCGGCTATAATCGTCAATCTTCGGAAATCCGATTGAAATTTAAAGATTGTTAGAGTTGTTATTGCATAATTAATCATTTTGCTTAAATTTAAATACGGTCAGCCAATTTAAAAATATAAGTATAAAGTGTAAAAAGAGTAAAAAGTGTGAAGCCGAAGCGCATTATTTAAATAGTAGTATTGTATTCAATTTTAAATAAACAATATAATCAAATTCTTCTTCATTAAAAAACATCATCTATACAAAGACGCATATAAGGAAATGTTAAGTCTTGAGATAAAATCTACAGAACTTTGGAACTTTGCAAAGCTTCCGGCTATACTCTTGTATTTCACGCTTCGCTAAGCACTCTAGTTTTGGCGTGTTGATTGGTTTATTAACCAATTGGAATCGAAGGGCTATTATTGAATATAGTAGTATCTGCACGCCCATGTCCCCTAAGAGGTAGGCAGAGGCATAAACAAGGCACCCACAACTAGCCGAAGACACTAAGTTCGACAAAGTGATAGATCGCAAGCCTATCGACAACCGGGCGCATATCCAATCCCAGGCAACGTTTTTCTTTAATAGGAAATTGAAAATACACATTTTCTATTTTTGTGTTGCCCTACCCAGGAATTGAACCCGGGACCTCAAGAAGTCAAGTCCAACACCGGACCGCTAGACCACAGAGGCGACTATTAAATATATTTTTTTTTGGCAAAAGTGAGATCCGCGAAAGAGTGGAATTGAAGGAAAGTGTTGGTGTTAAAATGAGAGTATTATTACCTATTTGCAATCGGAGGGCTATTGTTTTTGAATATTAATATTTCTTTGTAACACTGGGATCCGAGAAAGAGTGGGATTGAAAAGTGTTAGTGGTAAAATTAGTGGTGTTGGCATGCTCCGTTCGTTTGGTCATGTGGGGAGAATGGCAGATGATAAATTGACAAAGCGTATACTATTCGGATGTGGATGGATGTAGGTACCCAGAGACCTAGGTTGACATTCCACGATCAAATAGCTCTGGTTTTTTCAAAGGGTGGTCTCAAGAGTCTCCGAAACCGCCGTGTTTCTATGAAAAGAGTATTGAATGTAGAGCAAGCCAAGCAGGTCTGGCGGAATCCTGAGGTTTGGCACTCGATAATCTCCGCCTACCTCGTAAGGGACTTGACGTGAAGATATGTATGTGTGTATGTATGTTGAATATTTGCTTTTTGAAAACTCTTAAGTTAGCAAATTGTATTACGAGGGCCAAACTGAAAGTTTTTAGAACTGGCAACTTAAAAGCATTATATTAAAAAAATAAGTTTAAATTTTGAAAATAGAACTCTTTACCAATAATATTGAGTATACATTTCATTTATTTGTCATTTGTTTTATGATTTGGCGGCAAATTGAAAATTGTCTGTGCACGTCAGAATGAATTTAAGCCGAGAAAATTTTCGTGCAATGATTTTTTATGACTTTCGATG
>NJDC01058206.1:0-22610 GCA_002245475.1 Calephelis virginiensis | reverse complement strand
GTATTGATGTAAATGGACGCTATTTTGAAAAGTTATAATAAAACTAATAACTTGCTAGAATGCTTAGTTTTTGATTTTCTAAGAACTTTCAGTTTGACCCTCGTACTAAGCTAGGTGTGGGTGTTAGTCAGCAGTACTTAAAAACCCATGAATTTATTAAATTAAAAAAAATATATCTTCTTGCCCATATCCCCGAAGAGGCAGGCAGAGACAAAACAGGCTACCCACGACTACTCGAAATTACTAAGCGCTACAATGTAATAAGTGGCAAGCCTGTCACTAATGGGGTAATGGGTTCTCCCACAACACTTTTTTTTTGTTCCCCGAATTGGGGACTTTGATAACATTTACGACAGTTAGTAAATAACATAACAAATTTGAAAGGAAAATTTAGGTATTGCAATATTTATTGTTTAACCGTGTTCAAAAGAATGAGGAGTTTATACGCTACACCCCCATTTTAGTCTACTCAAACTTAAAGTCAACTTGAACAACATTACTTAGAAAAACTTAAAAACCCAAGTAATGTAAAAAAATTGTTATAAACAAAGTATAAATATTTTCTTAACTTTTATGGCACGATCTTGTTAAGTATATATGTAAGTAAGGCTCCATTATTGAAACATTTTTTTCACTTACAATTAAGACAGTAGTTAAGAGTTTTTTATTGGAAATTCCCTTCTTTTTAGAATCTTTTTTGAAATTTCTTAAATATTAATATTTTATTAAATATTGGAAAAAAACGAAACGGTATTTTTTTCATCTTTATTGCTTATAACTTTTGCAATTTTTTATGTGCTAATACACGCTTTTGGTACATTTTCTAGACGTCATTCCGGATCCAATGAGCTGTCGCACATATTTTTAAGAGTAGTATCTCTATTTTGTACCATTTTCAACTTGTCGACTAGACTATTTATATTTTACGTATGTTAATCGATTTCTTTGTCATTGGTAACCGGATTTTAAGTGTAATTCTGAGATTCATTGCTACCAAGTCGGAATATGATGATGGAATCTCTGGGAAGTCGAGGAAAATATTTAAAATAGAGATAATCATATGACATGACATTGAAATCGAAGCAAGTATTTGGAGTTTCATTGCGTTTGATGTATTTTTATTATTTATTCATTATTGTACAATATAAAACCCAAACGTAAGATACAGAACAAAAATATCACAAAAAATGTACAAATGGCGGTCTTATCGCTAAGCAATCTCTACCAGACAACCAGGAAAGACAGGAAATTGAGAAGTTACAAAATAAATAATAAATATCCCTGGACAAGATACACAAATTGAATCTAACCCCAAAGTAAGCAAATTATGTGCTTGTGTTATGGGTGTTAGCTAACGATTCTAATACATAGAAATACCTAAAGAGATACCAGAATAAATTTGATAAACACCTAGACCCGGAAATGCAGGCATCTAAATGTTTATCACACAAATGCATGCCTCCGTCGGGAATCGAACCCGAGCCTCGCGGCTGATCGGTGTAGTTAGGCGGGTACGCTAGCCACTCGACCAACGAGGCGTTCAACGTAAACAAAGCATAAAACTGGTTCCCACCACCCGCAGTCGCATACGCAGGCTGGTGACGTCATAACTCGTATTAGGCACGACGTAGCGTGACAATAAGTAAAGCATTTTTGCGGACTTTTAATGAATGTTCATAAAAGTAAATATTACAATTTGGCAATAATGCTTAAAATGCATTACCATTTAAGACTATACCCCTTTATGTTAAAATTTGGCCTGTACCTTCAAAGTTACTCTGTATATTGTGTTTATAGTATTGCTATCCAAGCATAGTTAAATGCTACGGAATCCTCTATATACGAGCAAGATTTCACAATTGTCCGATGTTTCCATTTTTGGAAGTTACAATGATCATATTACCTTGTATGGGAAAAAAACCCACATATTAGCTCACGTTACTAGCATAATCTTGGCCGATAACTCTATGGCCTTGTAGGAATAATTTTGTATAATTATGTCTATTTAGTTCGTTTTGTGATAAAATTAGTTTTTCACTAAAATATGTAATCATATCATTTTATGATTAATCCTGTTTGTTTATCACGTTTCGGCGTGAGAACCCAGAACATTTGATGCTCTTTTTAATCGCCTTCAAAGAAAAGGATTTATGCATCTTCATCGATTTCTGTCATTTAACAAATTTTAAAAAATGTTGGCTTTAAAAGCGCGCGGTAGTCCCATTGCCACCAAGTCTGGATCTGTAGGGAAACTCTTGAATCTTGAGTTCACACAAATTGGAAATTGAAATCGGATATGTCATTTTAGACACTCTTAAACACAGTACTAGCGGATCATTAACAATAGATTCCACGAAAAATCAACGAATCCGAAAAAGTAATAAATTGCTTATTATTAACTAAATAAATAAAATAAAAATAAAAACTAAATGTTGATATTTCGCTAGTAGTACTGTGTTCAAGAGTAGGTACCTGAAACGACATATCCGATTCCAATTTCCAATTGCATGAAATCGAGATTCAAGAGTAGGTAATAATGGTAATAATGGGATTGTGAAATCGAGTAAAATGCTTATTTTTGTGTATGTATATGACTTTCTGTACAGTTTTACTGCGCTAAAGTTATTTGACGGCGCTAATCACGAGGTTTTTACAAATTAAAGACATTAGTGTTTATTCAATACATTAATTTATTTGAATTTAAGTCTGCATCAAATACTAGGTGCCTATTTCCTTCCAGGACAAAGAACCTCGACTTACATTTTCATTATTGGGAGGAGGTAATACTATGATTCGCCGATCGGCGACAGCCTCCGGACAGCATCGGGTCTTCTCGGTTGGGGTTGTTGTTCTGTAGGTACCTACTTCCTTTTTCACTTAGTCTAATATTCGATATCTATATTGGTAAGTTCATCATTTACTACATTGATTAGCAAAATTAAAATCTAAATACTTTTTATTTATTAACTATATTAAACTAAGGTAAGGTTAGTTACACTAAAAATGAAAAACTGTAACATCTGTTATATGTGTAAATGTGTTTATTAAAGTCGTCTCTACTGTAACACTCATCACCTTGATACGAGGCGATCTATAATCGTGCGATTCCGAAGACATTTCTTACCTCGCTCAACACCTTTGTGGAATCAGTTACCGAGGGCGGTAGGTATTTCCAAACGATTATGACTTAGGAACCTTCAAGAAAAGAGCGTATTCATTCCTTGATGGTCTGCAACGCATCTTTGATACTCCTGGTTTTGCGGATGTCCGTGGGTGGCGGTGATCACTTCCTATTAGACCCACTTGCTCGTTTGCCTCTTATAAAGAAATACACCAAAAATATAGACAATAAAATTAAAAATGTTCAATAAAACCTGCACCTGCTAAAAACCATCTCAGCTTTCCGACAAAAATCCGCATCGAAATCGATCCATTCGAAGGGATTAAAAAAAAACTTTTCAAAAAAAAATTATAATGACAAAGACATGCATACACGTAAAACCTTCTTTTTCTGTCGCGGTTTAAAAAGTTGAAATACAAACGACTTCAATCAAAGGGTACGAAGCTCGCGATAACTAGTTTAAATTAGTAAAATAGTTTCATAATTACTTTTCCTTATTAAACTCTGCTTATAAATCAATTAAGAATAGCAATATTTCCAAAGTTACATTTGTTTGTCATGAACAAAATATGTTTGCCAATAGTTTACCGGAAGTAAATTACCAAACAGTTGGCACGCTACACGCAACGGCAATAACGATTCCAAACGCGGCAAGGATAATAACTGCCGCAAGGATTCAATCTATTATTCCATAAACTGATGTATGTAAATCACAACCAAACTGCGTCTTATACTATACAGTAGTACTTATGTTTTATGATATAAAACAATAGGTAGGTAATTTAAAAAGTTGCTTGATATAAGTATGTTGTGTAAGGATGCAGTATTGCAATGGCATGCGACAACCCCATCGCCATTTGATTGTAACGATATTAATGAAATCTAATCCACCCTAAAACTAATCGCCTCTGTGGTCTAGCGGTTCAGGTGTTGGACTTGACTGCATGATGTCCCGGGTTCGATTCCCTGGTCGGGCAAAAAAAAGAAAATTAGGTTTTTTCCAATTTTCTAATAAAAAAATGTTGCTTGGGTTCAGATTTGTGCCCGGTTGGCGATAGGCTTGCCACCTATCACATTGTGGGACTTAGTGTCTTCGGCAAGTCGTGGTTCCCTGGTTGCGCCTCTGCTTACATCTTGGGGGATATGGGCGTGAAGATACTTACTTACTTACAGACATAACCAGGCGGTAAAGTTATGTGCGCTCGCCTTGATTGGTACCTTCGCCTTACCTATTCTTGACGCCACTACGTTAGTACTCGCCGTTTTCGTGTTTTTTTATCTGAATAAACAGCGAACAAGCACACGGCATCCCTAATGTTAAGAGACAACTGTTGCTTATGTACACCATAAATGTTATTGGTGTGTCGCTATGATGTGGCCGAGGTGTGCAATGGTGAAAGTCCACCAGCTACCCTACTCTTCGGACCGGAACATAACGAGTCATTACATCGGCAGGAGTAGGTAAGGCGATGGATCTCTGCGAGGAAGTGACTGCACAGCACTTTACCTCCAGTGACATTGTTGTTACTGACATATTTTAACCAGTCCTCGCCTCTTATGAGCTACCAGGCAGAGAGGCAGATGGTCTATTCAACTAAGCGAAATCGGACCAATACAGCGTAGTGTAAGATTAGCACACTTGACTTAAGATCTTGGCCATAAATTAGCATAAGTCTTGTTGTGTATAGAAAATTACTGCTAATGATGAAAGATATAGCATCAGTTGAAATGCGGCCTCGAAAATTAAACCCGTGTTGGTCTGGGCTCCTTTGCAGAATAGACCATCTGCCTTCCCGCCAGGCAGCTCGTAAAAGGCGAGCATAGGCTTACCGTCGCTAACACCTGTGAAATCCTACAAGGTGGTAGAGTTTCACAGCAACTTACCCGGATTGGTACCACCGCCTTACCTCTTCCTGCCGCCATAACGTCAGTGCTTGTCTTGTCTGGTTCAGAGGGTATGGAAACCGGTAAATTTACTTTTGCTCGAGGCCTAACATCCCGGCCTCCGGTTGGCAACGCACCATAACCATCTTTTGGAGTCTCTAGGTGGCGTGAATTTCTTAGCATCAGAAAATCCACCTGCTTGTTTGCCTTCCTATAACATAAAAAAAAGAGTTACTATCGGTACTTTTAACCGGCTTGGAAAAAGGAGGCTATACGTTCGATTTCTATATTTTTTATGTACGTTAGTTGAGTTCTCCTTCACAGCGCCCGATCCAACTATTTCGCCACTCTGGGCAAAATGATATATGTCGCCTTTTACCTATGTGTTGCCTATTCCACAGATGGTGTAATTTTAACCCATTAAAAGACAGATTTCCCTGCCAATAATAATAAAACAAAATAAGTTTCGTTAATATCTTAAATATTTAAGATATCTTCACGCCAAGTCCCTTACGGGGTATGCAGGGAGTATAGAGTATCAAACTTCACGATCCTGATAAACTCTGTCCCATTGCAATTAAGTCTGTATCGGAAAGCGATTAAAATACTCGATTTTTTACGCGTAGATGACATACTTAATGAAATAGAAGTCGGTTTTTGAAGTTTTACTGATATAGGATTCACTTCGGTGGCTAGAAGATTCATACAATTTGGCCAGACCCAATGCATCAGCAGATAGTAGAAATTCCATATTATGCTAAATGTAAAGATTGCGTCTTTACGTCATAATTAGCACGTCTTAGGATTGTAACTGTCTTTCGTTATTTGTACTAAAGATTAAACAGTTTTCCTAACTGAGTATTTCTTGGTTAAATAAAACTAAGATATCCTTAAAGCAAGAACGAACAGACTTCTTCTAGCTCAGGACATGACCATCTTTGATTGTATTAACAGCAAGTGAGTTATGTGTCATTGCTCTGGGTTAAACCCTATAAAAGATAATAATAGTGCCACTAGTATTATTAGGGTTGGAATTCGATCATATTTATGATTATATTTGTCATTCAGTAAGGAAACTGAGTCATAAGAATGATGCTTAAGTATTGTATTAGCTTATAGAAATATGCTACTTTTTCGCAATAAAATAATATTGGTACAGTAAAACTACAAAAAACCAACTTCAAACTTGATAGGTAAGTCATCTTTCGTACATAAAAATAAGCATGTTCCTCGATTTTGCTGAGCACCTCGGAAGTGCATTCTTAAGAATACAAAAACAAAAAAGACGGTTTGCACTCCGGGAGTGCCGGCAGAAGTGAAAACTTGAATATTGACGTTGTGCATTTTTGATATTTTGGAATAGTTAGGGAATAATTTGGCACGAATTGCTTTAATTATCAGTATGAAAGTACTATCATTTATGTGGTATAATGCAATAGTCTTGTGCTTAATCGGACATTTTTGGGTTCAATCTGTAAAATGTACTAGTACACCTTATTAGTACTATTAGTACTCTGTGATAAACCATGAAACTTCAGTAGGCTAATAATTTACTATCGGCCAGTTAAAATAGTATTACTGATGATATAAAATATGATGAAATATTAAATTTTTCAAAGTTATACATAATTAAATTCAATATAATATATATATGTGTATATCGATTTTCCTTCTAATATCATTTCCTTTGTTACACTTACAACTTTATCGAAAACAGCTAAACTTCTTCACAATGTTATAATGGAATTTCTATTACCTGAGAAACTATGATATACCTACAAGTCGCAAACAAATTAAAATATGTTTTACTAAAATTATATCTATTTTATCTACCACAAACTGCAAAGCATTCAAAGTAAGAAATAGTTTACACTTTAAAGTACAATTGCTTAATACTGCAGATCAAGCGCCGAATGAAATAAAGTGTCTAATAATATCACACAGAACGTTTAACAGTTCAGCGTTTTAACGGTGTCTGATTCCATTCTACAGTGTATTATGATAAAATAGCAAATCAAGCGCTGAATGACGTCTAATAATACATACAAAGTCTTACGCTTGTTATAGCGTTAAAGCGCTGACGATGGATTATTGCATTATACTAATCTGACGTCTTACGAATCTGACGCGAGTTTAGAAGTTTTTACCCATTCCAAAAAAGTGCGCAATGCCGCTAAAGAAGTTTTCACTTCAATAATTTTTAAGTCGGTTTAAAAATTTATTTAGAATTGATGCAGTAATCGTTTAATACACAAAGAAAAACAAGTCGAACATACCTCATTGTTTTATCGAACCTCATTGTTTTATCGAAGCCGGTTTATAAAATTATTAAGTAATTTGAACTCATCAAATCAAAATCACAAAATTTTACTTACAATGTTCCAAGGTATACCTACTCGCCCCACAAACAAAATATACATGAAGTGTTGGTATTAATTTAAATATACATATAATTAACTAGCTGTCCCGGCGGCGTCCGTTCAGTTTGTATAAGAAAAATTAAAATGTTGTTTTTCCTAGTTACCTAGCAGTTTTTCCCTTTTTATCATCTTGTAAACCTTCCCTCGACTTGGGAACTTGGACTTGGGACTCCACTTATTTGAATATCAAATGGTTTTGCTGAAAGAATAACTAAAGAAGTGACAAAACTCATCTAAAATGGCGACCGAAAGAACGTTACGAATATTTTTCAACTGACGAATTAACTTATCAAACATTTCAATTTGCACTTTTCCATAGTGTTCATTTGTAGCTATGCTTCTGGCATATTGAAATAGTAATGGAAATCATAAACTCGTAGTTTTAAACGTGTTCCATCCGTGGTTTCTCTTTAAATTTTGTAGAAGTTAGGAAATAAAGGAACGTACGTTCGGATGTATAAGAAGCCGTACTCGATAATAGTGTCGAGAATTGAGTCGTTCGATATCGATGTTCATTAGTAGGGGATGAGAAATTGGGGTTAAAACGTATTGTACATACATGCTATGCGACACCATTTGCCTTCTACATAAAATAATCACATGTTTGGGATAATTATAAATAGGTAATATAAGACATTGTTTGTGGCTACGACCGCAAAATAAAGTTATTGGGATAACATAAGAACAAATAAACAAATACATTTATGGCTGTCATGGATATTCATTTATACGGAATAATAAAGAATGTAACTTAAAACCTTAATTTTTTTTATGATATTGGAAGGCAAATCAGCAGACGGATTTCCTATGGTGTGAAATTCACGCTGCCTGTAGACACCAAAGTTAGTAATGGTACTTTGCCAACCTGAGGCCGGGATATGAGGCCTCGAGCAAATGTAAGTTTTAAAAAAAGTAGTTTACCGGCTACCCTACCCTCCAAACCGTAACACGTCATGACGTAATGGCGGCAGGAATAGGTAAGGCAGTGGTACCAATCCGGGTGACTCGCTGCGAAACTCTACCACCTGGTTACTTCATAATAATTAAGAAAATAACTAATGTCTATAACAAATTCTCCATCGGTTCTTAAAATTTAGTAATATAATGTTGTGCCTATTCCTGTTACCATTGCATCAGTGCTCGCCATTGGCGTGGTCGAGGCCGGAAGGTAGGGTGCACATACTGTTAAGCATAAGCTTGTAACATATCAGTACTATTTATGTCTAGTGATGTTAGTATTTACTGTCAAAAGAGCAGCCATTATCGCAAACAAGATGGCGGCTCCTATAAGCCAAAAAAAACATTAAAAATGATGACAACCTTAATAAGCTTTTAAAAATAAACCTCTAGAAAGCTTTAATAAGAGATTAATCGTAAAAGCGGTAGGTCAAGTACGACCAGTATCATTTCAAGTTTCATAGACTTACTGGCTTCGTGAATGTTGACGACAGATCTTGAATTTAATGGAAATTGAATTAAAATCTAAGTGGAAAGGTTTATTGTGGATGAACTAAAAAGTCCTGTACAGTAATTTAACCCTTTAGGGCGTAATAGGGTTGAAAGGAACTACTTTATTAATATTAATACAGCCACTCACGTTTAATGAATATCAATTGCCGTTTTAGCTTTCACAAGATACATTTAAATGAATCCAACGTTTATTATCTTTTCATCAGCTCTTTTGGTTTTGCAAACTTAGTTTATTTCATTGCTGTCTGACACTTGTACCTATTTTAGGTTTCTGTTTCGTAGCCGAAGGACTACTAGCATAACGTCCGTCCGTATATCACAGCTACTTTGTCCCTAAATTATAAGCACGGTCGAAATTGGTAAGCAATTGCATTCTGTTGTTTTTCGATTTTTACATACACATCTTCATGCCAAGTCCTTTACGTGGTAGAAAGAGAGTATCGAGTGCAAGACCTTACGATCCTGACAAACCTGTCTAGCTTCCTTCACATTCATTACCCTTTTCATACAAACATGCCAGTTTCAGAGACTTTGACACTACCCTCGGATAATAGACTATCTATCCGACTGATCTGATCGTGGAATGTCAACCTTGGTCTCCCCGGGTACCTACATCCATCCACATTCGGATTGTCATTCTTTGATCTGTCATTATTTCCACATGACCGAACCAGCTGAGCATGCCCTTTCGCATTTTAACACCTACACTTTCTTTCAATCCCACTCTTTCTCGAATCTCCCTGTTACGAATGCGGTCAGCGAGCGTTACACCACAGAATTGATTTTTATAAAAAAATAAGAAAATAAATTCCCTTAATTTATACTGCTTGTGTGGTCTAGCGGTTTGGTAATGAACTTGACATTCAATGCTCAAAATTCAGGTCTCGAGTTCGATCCCCTACATAAAAACAAAATGTGTGTTCAATTATCTAATAAAAACAACATTCCCTGAGATTGGATATGTGCCCTGTTGGCGATAGGCTTGCAACATATGACGTTGTGGGACTTGGTGTCTTTGGCTAGTCGTGGATGCCCTAGTTTTACCTCTGCCTACCTCATCGAGGATACGGGATTAAAGATACTCTAGATGTAAACAAAGTCGGGTTTGTGACAACACTTATTTCGAACTGCTAGACCAATTTTAAAGATATTTTGTTTTGTGACTGACTACGGATTTGTAATAGTAAGTATTTTCGGCTAGTCATGGGTGCCGTGCCTTGGTTTTATTAATTTCTGCCTATATCTACGAGTAAAGGGGGAGTGAAGATACTTTATTTAATACCAAACGGAGAAAGGGAGTACAAATTGAGAAACAATATTATTTTCCAAGTGGGAAAGATCGATGTCCTTTCTTACTCAAGGAGCATACTTATTAAATAAAGTAAATAAATAAATGTTATAATAATAATAATAATAATAATAATTAAGTGCGATGATCTTGAATAGAATTTCTTTTAAAACTATTACTAACTAACTCTAGAACTATAATTCTGATGAGCCCCACACCCAGAGTGACCGCTCATGTCACACTACCCGTGGAGGATTCCGTACGTCTAATGTAAAGTTACCATTGTTGGTATTAATTTTGGCCTGAATGATTTTTCGACGACATTCAATGCTCAAAATTTTCTGTGTGATTCTAGATATTTAAACAAATCTTTTGTTAGAGGTTTCTATAACTTTGAGTACAGTTGACGTTCACAAAAGTTGGAGAAATGCAGACATAACTGTCGAGACAATAACATATTCCTTCTATTTACATGAGGTTCAATTAGGAAAGTATGTGTTCCGTTTTCATGCCGAAACTACTGAACTAATTTTAATATAAAAAAAACCACGGGTTGTACTCCGGGAGTGCCGGCAGAAGTGAAAACTTGAATATTAACGTTGTGCATTTTTGATATTTTGGAATGGTTAGGGAATAATTTTGCACGAATTGATTTTAATATCAGTATGAAAGTACTGTCATTTATGTGGTAGAACACAATATTCATTTATTGCCCTATCGTACACAAACATGACAACACGAACACTCGCGCAAGCGCCCTGCGCCGTCTTACAAATTTTCGATCAGGTCTCGTGTCCTGACGCGAGTTCAGAAGTTTTTACCCATTCCAAAAAAGTGCCAACGCCCCTAAGGAAGTTTTCACTTCAAAAATAGATTAAAATTTGGAAATGTACGTAAGCTACTTTTTATCTCAAAATTTCAACGGGTAGCGTTGGAAAAGTAAATAGAAAATAACTATATAGTTATATATATCTCGGAGATAATATCACATAAACGCGGGCCGTACAGGAACCACGGGACTAGTAGGCCGAGAGCTCACAACTTGAGGGTAGTTAGTAAATAACTCAGAAATATCAAAACAAAGCCGTAACACCTGATCTAGTCGACCAACCACATCGTAAACCTTAGCATAATTATAAACAATGGAATAGCTACGTAATTTCCCACTACACTGTTAACAAACATAACCATAATCACGCACAAACAACTATAGCGTACAACCATTTGTTACTAAAGGAAATGGGGGCTCCAACCCGCCCCTCTTGCGTGAGTGCAGAGTGAGAGACCGAATAATGCACCCCCCGGACGACCCACATTCTGGGCCCCAAGATCCCAATTGAATTAACAATTACGACCTAGAAGTGTCTCTTTGTCAACCTATGACAGGGAGAGACTATTACCAGTGGCGACCTCCGTACTAGACAGTGGTCCAAACACTGAGAGACGTGCACAAAGCATGTTTGCCGAAACATGGTGGCGCTAGGGTTTATATACACGTGGCCGCGGTGAACGGACCAATAAGAAACAAGCTACGAGAATTCCGATGCACCTGTGGCGCCAAATGTACTAATGACCACAATATCATAACTGTACTTTGTTCATGACTATCCGACGTTACAAGCGGATGCGCCACATGTTGCTCATGACCACAGATATTAGAAAATAGGTTTACTAGCTCATGACCTTCCGACATATATATGACAGACAGGTTTCGTCCCTATCATATTATGGTTCGAAGTATTTTCGGCTGGTTATAATTGTCATGGTTCTCCCTACCTCCGAATACAACTTTGGGTCTGCAGGAGCGGACGTATTTTTTTAACGCTCGAAAAAGAAGGGTTATAGGTTAAAAGTTTGACCCCCCCCTCTCTACCTCCCTCCCTTC
Source organism: Calephelis virginiensis (assembly GCA_002245475.1). Lineage (NCBI taxonomy): Eukaryota > Metazoa > Arthropoda > Insecta > Lepidoptera > Riodinidae > Calephelis > Calephelis virginiensis. Next base: position 10,542 of record NJDC01058206.1, on the reverse strand, counting down.
CTCTTTGTGTGTCTGTGTCTCTTTCTGTGTATGTCTCTCTCTTTGTGCGAGTGTGCGTGTGTCTAAAACGTGTGTGTGGCCCGATTTTGATGCGAATTTTTTGTTTGAGGGCGGAAGTAGTCGAGATGGTTAATTTATGGTTACTTTTATATTTAGGATTACTAATTTTAAAATTTAAAAATAGCCCGGACAAAAAAGCCCAAAAACTAGGGGCATCCAAGAGTACACAAAATTTTGTTAGATAAAATTTCTTGGGTGATACTCACTTGAAAATACTTTTAACATTATAGCATTTAAAAAACTAAAGTAACCTTTAAAAAGTTACTAAAAATTAAAACATAAGTGTTTAAATGTATATAAATATATTTTTTTTCAATTTAATTAAATATTTGCACACCACAATGGGGTAGAATATGTTGTATTCTTAAATATCTTTGTAACACCTTTTTAACACACATATTCCGCAAAAAAATAATTTTCATTTTCATTGAAAGACTTAAAAATTTTCATTTTCATTGAAAGAATTAAATTATTAAAACATTAAAAAAAGGAGCGGACAGAGGCATGGGGGGTGGTTCGCCGGCACAGCAAATACGTATGAAATAATATAAAACACAATAAAAATAATTAAAAAACGTAAAGTACATTTCATTGAGACTTTATTACAGTAATATAACTCAAGACAACTCGTGAGTCAAGTTTATGTCCTTCGGGAATACCCATATTTATATACATAATATAAATTTGTTGAATAGCTATGTCTGTTTATTGAAATTGGAATAAATGAAAGCAGAATAGTGCAAAAAATCGGACCCAATTAGGTATTTTATAACTTCGTCGCGATTTTATAATTATTCTTTTCGAAAGATAACTAATGATTTCAAGATGTTCCCATATAAATTTTATCAACATCCTACTAATAGTTTTTGAGTTATACTTAATGAGATAAAATCCTCAAGATATGTGAAAAATGTATGCACTATTCATTATAGCTAAAAACCACTTATAATGTTAAGTTTAAATTTAAGGATGTTAAAATTTATGTAAGATCATTTTTAAACCATTTGTTATCTATAAAAAAAGACCAACAAAATCGGATGGCTACTGGCAGAGTAATCGCTTAACAAACATACAAAAAAACGACGGGTTGCACTCCGGGAGTGCCGGCAGAAGTGAAAACTTGAATATTAACGTTGTGCATTTTTGATATTTTGGAATAGTTATGGAATAATTTTGAACGAAATTCTCTAATTATAAGTACGAAAGTATTATTATTTATGTGGTAGAATACAATATTCATTTATTGCGTTATCGTACACAAACATGACAACACGAACATTCGCGCAAGCGCTCTGCGCCGTCTTACAAATTTTCAATCAGGTGACGTGTCGTGACGCGAGTTTAAAAGTTTTTACCCATTTCAAAAAGCGCGCAACGCCGCTAAAGAAGTTTTAACTTCAAAAACATACTGTCGAATTGAGAACCTTCTCTTTTTTTGAAGTCGGTTAAAAATAATTTTTAATTCGTTAATGGTCGAGTATTACGCGTATGTAGTCGCGGGTAACATCTAGTGTTATACAAAACCGGTTGCAACGTAAATTTACAAACTAATATTACCCATTAAGGTCGAATAATTAAGGTCACTGTTATAATATCATGATAAAATGTGTCGTTGACTCATATTCATGTCCTTTTGAGACTATCTTTCTTTGTGGGTGTAATTTAATTTTATTATGGTTCCTATTATGAATAATTCATGGTCTTCTTGGGGTTTTTAATAGTATCTGTTGAAGGTTGGTTTGTTCTATCTGAATGTCCAGAACCAACCAGAAATAATATTTTTTTTATTGAAATGGCTAATATGTTGCTAACCTCGCGGTTTTTACAACTTCACTGGAAGAGAGGTTACAGATATATAGAGGTTACTTACATAAAAGAATTGCGTCATTCATTCCGAATTTCGTTCCAACCATTCAGTTTGTATGGGAAAAATTAAAATTTTGTTTTTCCTAGTTTCCTAGTAGTTTTCCATTTGTCTTATATTTTAAACCTTCCCTGGACTTGAACAAATAATTTAAAACCAAAATTAGCGAAATCGGTTCAGCCGTTCTCGAGTTTTAGTGAGACTAACAAACAGCAATTGTTTTATATATATACTAGACTAGCTGACCAAGTAAACTTCGTATCGCTTGACATTCATAGCTACTATCAAACTACTTATAATATTTGATGCTCCGATAGTAGCTCAGTCTGCCGGATCTAATGTATAACATTTCAAAATCAACGACTACTTACGAATAAAAAATATTTAAAAATCATTTTCCAGTGGACCAAATTGTGAATATAAACCATTCTTAAATCTTCTTGAATCCAAAATCGCTACAGTCATTTAGAAGGAGTTCAGTGACATACACACGCACACAAGAAATGAGAAAGAAGAAGAAAAAATGAAAAATAAAAGGCATACAAATTTTCGATGGTAACTCAAAAACGAATTATTTTTTATTTTTTTGATTTAACTCCAATTTTTTTTTAAAAAATGTTTATGAAAGAGGAGGAAATTTTTAATAAAAAATCACAACTCCCGGACCTCGATCTTAGTTATTTATAATTTGTTTATCACGCCGAAAATCTGACTGCGAGGTAATTACGCCATAGGGCGAGGTCCTGTAGGTGCGTAGCGTCGTCGCAGCGTCGTGGGTGTGTCGCTTTCCATAAATCTAATCCACAAGTTTCTTTGAAGTCCCATTGGCGCGAAGCATCGACGCTGCGTTGCTTTCCATACATCTAATCCACAAGTTTCGTCGAAATAACGCGACGCAATGCAGCGCAACGCTCCAGTGGGGCCTCACCTTAATGGGGCGTCGCTCATAGAAGCAGTTGTAAAATTCTGTTGTCGACTAGTCTAAAGTTGACCTGAAAAGAATAGTGAATACCGCACGAGCATATATTAAGATTATCCAATTATTTTAACGGTAATTTAAATTCCAATTTGCCAGCAAGCCTATTGTCTGCTGGCTCAGGTTGTCGATTATCATGAATAAAATCAAAAGGACGAATGAACAATAGATTCTGAGCCTTCCCTGGGGAACTAATTAACTGAATTCTATTCAGGTAATGATCTTAAAAGTCGAAGTTCTGTACGTTTGTAAATAAACTTACTTATTAATTTGAAAATGGAAGGTAACTTATCTATATAGTTAAAACATGAAAAAAAACGACGGGTTGTACCTACTCCGGGAGTGCCGTCAGAAGTGAAAACCTGAATGTTAACGTTGTGCATTGGAATGTTTAGGGAATCATTTTTTGCTTTAATTGTCACTATGAAAGTACTATCATTTATGTGGTAGAATACAGTATTCATTACACAAACATGACAACAGGAACATTCGCGCGATTGTAAGACGGCGCAGGGAAGCGCCCTGCGCCGTCTTACAAATTTTTGCCTTACCAATCAGGTCACGTGTCCTGACGCGAGTTTAGAATTTTTTACCCATTTACGAAACTGAAACTAGAATACACCTGGGCGTTTTGGGTTATTTCCTGGTTTCAAATATAAACACAAAATATTTGAGAAATTGTCAGTACCTAGGTTTTAAAGAGAAAAATTGAAAAGCTGCGATGGAAATAGAAAAACATTTTAGTGGATCCCTTACAAATTGTTATCACGCGGGATGAAGGTTACCGGGTTAGCTCTGTTTAATTGAGCCCTTACCATGAGTTTACGGCTTGTCAAGTTTACTATATTCGCTACCGATTTTATAAATTATTTGTATGAAAACTTTGAACAGTGCCTCTATCCGCGACTAAGAGAAACACAGTTTTAAACCAAAAATGTCATAGATTTCGACACGTAACTTACCAAACGTAATCTATACCAACTTATGGTAATGGCTCAGAAGACAATATGCGAATTTAGATGACGTCTTAAGTTTCAAATTTTTCTTGCATGTTTTTTTACAATAATTTGAGTTTTGCAAGAAAGGTACATGAAGATATATGTATTCAAGTGCCAAGTTATGAGGTAGGTAGAGAATACTCTCTAGGGACCCACTAAAATTTTTTTCTATTTCCATCACAGGTTTTCAATTTTTCTCTTTAAAACCTAGGTACTGACAATTTCTCAAATATTTTGTGTTTATATTTGAAACCAGGAAATAACCTAAAACGTCCAGGCATATTCGAGTTTTAGTTTCCTAAATGGTTAAAAACTTCTAAACTTCAGGACACGTGACCTGATTCGTAAGGCAAAAATTTGTAAGATGGCGCAGGGCGCTTGCGCGAATGTTCCTGTTGTCATGTTTGTGTAATGAATAATGTAGTCTACCATATAAAGTGCTAAATGCTACGATTCTTGCAGGTCTGCTTAGCTTCCTCCACATTTATTACTTTTTTCATACAAACAAGCCGGTTTTGAATACTCTTGACGCCTTCCTCAGATAAACGTGAGCGACGATGATCTCCCTGGGTACCGACATCCATCCAAATTCGCATTGTTTCACTGTTTTGTTAATGTTTCCTCTGTCATTCTTTCCATAGAACCAAATCAACGGAGCATGTCCTTTGTCATTGCATCAAGGATCTTATGTTAGAACTATTATTTTTTTCCGTGTTGGTCCGAGTCCACTGTGTAGAATAAGCCATCTGTATCTCTGTCAGGCAGCTTGTAATAGGCAAGCAGAGGTTAAAATAAAGGTCAGTATCAACAAGAACGCTGGTGGTAAAGTACTGTGCCAGTGCAGCAACTTGTCACTGTTCGAATTCATCGCCTTAACTCTTCTGCCGCCTTATTGACTTTGACATGTTTCGCCCTGGAAGATAAGGTAGCCGGTAGATTTGCACAATTGGCCTAACATCCCGACCACAGGTCAGCATGGCACACATAACATCTATGGTGTCTATAAGTTACTATTGTCTCTTTCCATTAGGCAAGCCGTTTGCTTGTTCGCTGTCTATTCACATAAAAAAACACGAAAACGCCGAGTACGCGGCGTCGGGAATATGTAAGGCCAATATATATATATCAATTAATTAATGCATTTTACCGCCTAGTTATGACTGATTTCATATCATTACCATCAAATGTCGTCACATCCTCACTTAAGTTAACCTACCTATTGTTTTATATCATAAATACCTAAACAAATAAATAAGTAAATGTACCTGGACAATTTACACAAACTTAATCTGACCCCAAAATAAGCAAATTATATGCTTATATCAATGCTTATATATGTTAGTCAACGATACTAATACATACAAATACTTGAATAGATACCAGAATAAATTTAATAAACACTTACCGTCTTATTAATAAATGTGGTGTAGGGTAGGTGTAAGATTAAGTTGATACTATAGTCTGTATTACTTTGTAATAAAGTGATATTATAGTCTGTATTACATTGTAGTAAAGACTATAATACCAGGTTAAATCTTGGAGTACTTTACTCCGTGTTTATAATAAGGCAGTTAGACCTGGAAATGCAGACATCTAAATGTTCATCAGACAAATGCTTGCCTCCGTTGGGAATCGGAGCCGAGCCCCGCGGTTGCTCAGTGTAGTTAGGCGTGTACTCTAGCCAATCGACCAACGAGTTACCTACAAGGCGGTCCAAATATAAGTAATAAAACACATCAACCAATCATTAAACATAAATACCGTCAGGGGACCTGTGTTCGGTTGGCTGATGTTTAACATAAAAAAAATATTGATAAAGACAGATTTAAGTTGACTTTTAGAAATTTACCCTAGTTATTTTGCTCACTACTTCATTACTTGGTTCATCGGACTTGATAATATAAGCTTCAATTTAAAAACTGATCCCGTGTCCAGGTTCTCAAATGGTTTATCACTAATGCCCGGCGGCGACGAAAACAATTTCTACGTTCATGCAAGAAAATAAGGTTACACGGATACCGGCTATTTTTCACGGAAAATAACAAATGAGGGACAAACGAGATACAGGGGAATATCCTTTTATAACTGGCCATATACAATTTCAAACTCTTTTATGACATTTGACGACTAACGGACGAGTTCATCATTTTTATGCTTTATAATTAATCGACTTTATATTGGTGTGTTACCGGGAATATTTTTTGATGAGGTTTTTGTGTTATAGTTAAAAATTCATATTTCTTTGGCTTTGACAAATGACTGAATAATTAACTGAAATATTTTTGATACTTTCAAAAGCAATTATAAGGAATTATGAATTATGATTATGAGGAATTAAATTACGTCTATTATAGAGAAACTCTTTTGTAGTGAGCCCAACACTTGTGAAGTTAATTTCTCTTTGGTAACCAGTAACATAGTTTTTATTTATTTTTAATTAAAAATGTACACATACACACTTACTAAATACAATTGTAATAACAACAATAACTAAGCGCAGTAAAACTGCAAAAAACAACTGCAACTATATCATTGGGTACCGCGTCGCGAGTTGATGATTATTTTTTTCGAAAGATAGCAAATGGTTCCGAAATGTTGTTTTTTGTTAATTAGTGTTAGTCAAAAAAAAAATTGTTCTTATTTTTTACCGACTTCAAAAAAAGGAGGAGGTTCGCAATTTGACTGTACCTAAGTGATTTTGTTGTATGTTTGTACGCGTATCGATCGCGTAGTGATTATATGATAGGAAGATAAGTCATGATTCCGAAGACTTATCATTATAGATTGCATTTTGACATATACAAAAGTACTAGGCAAATAGCCAACCGATTTTGACGGTTCTTTTTTACTAAGATAGATCGTGGTTCCGGGTTGGTCCCATATTAGTTTTATCATGATCCGACTAACAGTTTTTGAGTTATACTTAATATTGCATATTGCTTATGTTGACGACCTCATCTTTGACGAAAATTTATACATTATTAACTGTAACTCAAAAACTACTAGTCGGGTGTTGATAATATTATGTGCGACCATTTCGAAACCATTTGCTATCGTTCGAAAAAGAATTATCAAACCGCGACGTGTACCCCATGAAATTGGTAATCTTAACTGATGTTGCTAGTGCTAGCCGAAGTTTTTGTTCTTATTTTGTTAAACTATGAACTCCTATTTATTTTTTTGTAGTTAACAAAACCTGGTTTGGTTTTAGCTAACACTTGGTTCGCAAGCCACTATTCTGTGTAACCAGTGGCAACCATTTTTAAGCCTTTTGATGACACATGATAATTGTTTGTGTCTTTGTTTTATGCAATTGGACAGCAAATCAACAATCACCTCTCCTGATGCTTAAGAACAATCATGGTGTATATTTTAGCACCAGGAAAAATAATTTAAATCACTTGGACCACATTAATTGGTAGAGTTCTTTGCAGGAACTTGTTAGGTAGGGATTCACCGCCTTTATATTATTGCCGCCATAATGACGGTATTTGTCATTGCCGTGTTCCGGTTCTAAAAGAAGAGTAGCCGACTAACTTGCATATCACACTTATGTATTGTATCTTACTATCAACAGAGTCGTGTGCTTGTTCGTTGATAAAATAGTATTTTAGTTTATTTCGGCCCTGAATATAAAGATTTTTTTCGTCACGGGACCGATACCGCGGGTGTCAGCTAGATCATACCTCATTTTTAACACTATAAATGCGAAAGTCTGTTTTTCAGTCCCTTTTTTCACCTTTAAACTAAACCGCTCAACTACTATAAAACTACTCTATAAGAGAAAAAGACCCGTACAAATATCGGCTACATTCCAAATAATCAACTCCTAAAGGACTAAAATGGTAGTGAAAGTGTGTAATTAAACTTAGTGAACGACCGAATGTTTTAGTTTCGGTTTCGATCGGTTTTTGGCAATAATATCTAGTTCTGGTTTTAATTTCGGTTTAGGCCAACTCCTGTGTTCCTGATGTAATGTGGGTGTTTTGGAAAATTTCGCCGATAACTGGTACTTGCCAAGGATTTACGAGTATTTAGTCTAACCATAATATATTTTACATTGATTCTTACTGCTGCCTCCTTACTTTATTGATTGCCTTTTATTTTATACCTACCTATGTAACTGGCTGTAGATAGGTATGACCAGATTCAAAATGGTATTAATAGAAATTTGTAACTTGTTTAGGTAAGTTACGGTTTCGATCGAAACTAAGAGCAAGGCCGAAAGCTCGGTTTGGTTGAAAAAATAGTTTTGGTCGAACACTAATTAACTAAGTTGCGTTAAATAGCTAGTATTCTATATAGCTATTAAATTACGCAAGCAAAACCCCTTGTACTAGTGTAATATTTTCTCTAATGAAAGCCCCAGCATCAAAGCGAACTCATTGAAACAAGCTCTACAGAGTAAAATATCAAGTGGATAGACATCTTGTAAAAGAATTTCCCAACTTTTAAAGTTCATTAAAACCGAAGTGTTTTGATGGCAACATATTAATTTAACCCTGTGCCTTCCCGCAATCAATTACTTTGGCTGGCGGAAATTTTTTCATACTTTATTTTTGTATCAAACTCATCTATTTAGTGTTTGCGTAATGTTTTATGTGCCGAAAAAGTGAGTAAGCACGCATCTCTCCTTTTGTTAACTGTAACCTATTGTAAATATATGATATTGCGTCGCTTTTTGTGGGCGAGTGTTATGTCCAATGTGTGAATTTGCTGGTTTCTCTTTTGGACCAAAAAATAGCTCTTAATTATATTTCTTAATATTTAGTTTAAGTTTTAGTCCTGATGACGTTTTTATAAGCGCAACCGGTAGGCTATTTATATTATAATAAAATATAAGTGACACTTTAAATAGTACAAGTGTTTCTTCATTTAAAAAAATGAATGTTTAGATGTAGAACTTCCAAATATTCGACGATAGAATATATCAAATGTATATTTTTAATAATTTATTTATATACGTCCAAGTTGCATTTCTCTAAAAACATAACTTCTGAAAAACTGTTCCAATACTTAGCCGGGCAAATAATAAAATATCAAGCGAAGCTCTTGTTTCTGCTAGTAAATAATCTTAATAAATGAATAACTCAAGAGAAGTTATAGACGCAATATTTTGACAATAAAACGAATAAAGTGTTGGTCCGAGTCCGCAGAGTCGAATATACCTGTCTTTCTGCCAGGCAGCTTGTAAAAGGAGAGCGTAGGTTAATATTCATTTATTTAATTCTTTATTGTGCACAGTAACCACTTAAACAAAAAAATAAAAGAAAAAAGTATAATGGGCGGGCTTATCTCTAGTAAAAGAGATTTCTTCCAGCCAACCCGTTACAAAGAAATGTGAGCAAAGGTAATGATAAATTAATTAAAATTAAAAAAAAAAAACAAATGAAAATTTCCCATTAAAAATACATGAAAAATAATATACATAAAATAAATGCAATATTTAAATACTTATTTAGATACATATACGTACATACATACACATATATAAACACGAATCATATACTTAAAATAAACGCAATATCCATATAAACATACATATGTATACATAAATAATACGTAAACACGAATTATATAAGAAATTTGAAAAGAATTAATTGGTAATTACCAACAAGACCACTGGTGGTAGAGTGCTGTACAGCCACTAAACCGGGTAAGGACCCACCGTCGCCGCCAACTTTTTCCTGCTGCCATAGTGACAATGTCATGTTACTGTTCGGATGGTAGGGTAACCGGACTTGCATGATAGACTTGAAGGACGCTTCTCTCATGATGGTATCAGACAAGCACTAAAAAGACATTACTCCATCATTTCTATAGGATTTACCTCTGGTTTGTAATGAACTATTTAACCCCATTTATTCTCTCAAGAGCTACCAGACAGAGCGGCAGATAGTCTGTTCTACACAGAGGACAAAGATCAACATGTAATGATTTTTTACGGAAATTAACAAGAAAATATTTTGTCAATAGTAGTCACAGTACAAATACAAAACAGTATGGAAGCTAAAAATGTTCAATACAGCACGCTCACACAAAGTGAGTGTTTTTCGGGGTGCTGCAGTAGCAAGCCTACACATATTATTTTTAAACTACGGATTTATAGTTATTCGATTGATAAAAGAAGCATGATAACTCTCTATTGATTTAATGGAGCGTAGGTACCTAAGTAATTTATCAACTGAGCTTAGTTTCCATGATGTGGATCAGTATTTGTACTTTTTGACATGTCGTAGTGAAGTTCTTCAAGTACGCAGTGTCTGTTTATTATGGTAAACAAAAGTAATAGTTACGTGTATACAGGCCGTAAATATACCTATTAGGTATTTTATACACATACATATCTTCACGCCAAGTCGATTACGGGGTAGGCAGAGAGTATCGAGTGCCAGACCTCACGATCCTGACAAACCTATCTTGCTTCTCTCACATTCATAACCCTTTTCATACAAACACGCCGGTTTCGGAAACTCTTGACACCACCCTCGGATAATATCCGATTGATCTGATCGTGAAATGTCAGCCTTGGTCTCCCCGGGTACCTACATCCATCCACATTCGCATTGTATATCTGCTTTGTCAATATTTCATCCGTCATTATTTCCACATGACCGAACCAGCGGAGCATGCCCTTTCGCATT
>NJDC01058204.1:24727-48984 GCA_002245475.1 Calephelis virginiensis | reverse complement strand
AGGCTATTTTTAATCCCGATCGCACACCGGGTTTCTGTGAAAACGCGGGCGAAGCCGCAGGTAGCAGCTAGTAAACTATAAGTGTGCCAAATTTCATAATCCTCAGTCGGCGCAATTTTCGTAAAAAAGGGTCCAAAGGTACGTAATAAGGTCACGTATTACCAGTTACCAGGATGTTCATCAGCTTGACTAACGGCCAATGTTAACAATGTATCTCAATCTAATGGATTTCAAGCAATCTAGATAGCTGCGGATCCGGCGGCCTATCCCATACCTAATTGCCATATTTATCCTGTCCACAGATATGTTTTTGGCAAGCGATAACATAAAATAGGATCAAAATATCAATTTTGGACAGCACTTTTTGGATTAGGATTGATTATTAATATTGGCCGTAACTCACTAATGGATTAGGATAAAAGATAGTCTTTGTCCTATATACACACATTTCAGCAATAGAAATTAATAACACTCTGAAACCATTCTCAAACATTCTTATTTGAAATTGATCAAAAACTTTATTTTCTATACCTTAGGCAATTTAGTATTTACTAAAATATAACATACAAAATCACTGGTACCTACCTAAAATGCGGTGCAGCAACTTGTCTGGGTAGGAATTCACCACCTTACCTCTTCCTGCCGCAAGGGTAGCTGGTAGATTTACATAGCTGTGTTCTTACATAAAAAATAAATACCCAAACTCGAAAATGCTCTAACATCTAAATGGTCGTCACGCAAATGCCTGCGCCGGCCGGAAATCGAACCCGAGCCTTGCGGTTGATCGGTGGAATCGTACACGTTGGCCCCTACGAGGTGGTCCAGTAATAATAATGAAGACCCACACTTATATCTATACTTCTTTACTAGTATTATGAAGCTTGTTTGTTTGCTTGAAGACGCCAATTTTAGGAACTACTGATCCTTTTTTGAAAAATTCTTTTAACGTTAGATAGCTGATTTAACGAGGAAGGTATAAGCTATATATCATCAGGCTAAAACTGACAGGAGCGGAGCACCAATGCAGAATGTTTTAAATTGATTGGATTCTTTTTCATATCGAGAGACAGAATTGTTCCTCTTTAAAAGCTCTAAAAAAGGTCAGCATATGTCTATCTTTTGAAGTTAGTTTACTAGAAAACAAAATTAAAATGTTAAAATGTACGCAGGAGTACTTGAAAATATAATTAGTTTAGTTTTTTTTAAGAAAAAACCACAATCTACATGCTAAAAGACTAAGACCAAGTACCTACCTTATTTCCCTATACAAACGAAGTCGCGGCTTAAAGTTAGCGGAGAATAGTAAAAATATAAAAATTTGTCTAGCCATGACAAAATTGAACGGTTTTTAGTAATAGCATAGATTAGTATATAATAGTATAAAAAGGAGTATCTACATTTAAAGAGATATGCTTAAATTTAGTATTTAAGAACTAATAAATTAGGTAGGTTAATCATTTTAGGTACTTTATATTTGCAAATAAATAAAATGCGAGTGTCTATTTGTAATATTGAGGTAACAAGTTTTTTTTACTTAATGCGTTTAAACGATTAATGTCAATGTTTTTTTTTTTATACAAGAGGAGGCAAACGAGCAAGTAGGTCACCTGATGGAAAGTGATCACCTCCGCCAACGGACATCCGCAACACCAGAAGTATCACAGATGCGTCGCCGACTCTACGAACGACTCTACGGAATGAGTACGCTCTTTTCTTGAAGGTTCCTAAGTCATAATCGTTTAAGAATACCGCCCTTGGTAACTGATTCCACAAAGGTGTTATACGGGGTAAAAAATGTATTCGAAATCGCACAGTTGTAGACCGCCACGCATCGAGATGATGGGCATGATACCTTAAGCTCTGACGCGATGTCCGAAAATGGAAATCAGCGGCTGGAACTTAACTAAATTTAAAATTTCACTTGCACAGCAAGTTATTTCATTGAATAACGCCATTCAACCATATACCTAGATTTATGGTTGAATTATTATCCTACTTAAAACGTTCAACAAAGCAGCTATCCGACAATCCGCTGCAACATTGAAGTAATTCATTATTTCGCCACCGCGGCGCTAGTTTCGTTTCATTTGTGTTACGCACACTTGATAGGATAGATGTATTTTATTTAGTTTTTTAATACTTTGTTGCACACAAAAGCAAAAATTTACCAAATACATAAGAAGTAAAAATGCACAATATGCGAGCTTATCCCTAACTACAAAAACTTCTACAGCCAACCCAAAAAATAATAAAACTGCAAAAAAATGGAAGGCATTGTGTACAAAACAACAATTATAACTATACTTAGAACAAATAAATATAAATATACGTACTAATCAACTATACATACTAATAAATACAAGTACGAAGTATCTTCACGCCCATATCCCCGAAGAGGTAGGCAGAGGCACAACCAGGGCACCCACGACTAGCTGAAGACACTAAGTCCCACAATGTGATAGGTGGCAAGCCTATCGCCAACCGGGCACATTTCCAATCCCGAGCAACATTTTTTTTTTATTAGAAAGTTGGAAAAACTTAATATTCTTATTGTTGCCCGACCCGGGACCTCATGCAGTCAAGTCTAACAACTGAACCGCTAGACCACAGAGGCGATAAAATACAAATACGTACAATTATTCAAAATAATGCAAATAGGTATGTGTTTACATATACTCAATACTAAACTAATAAGAGTACAAAATAATATTCAGTATTTGTCGAACAACCACCTGTGTGCAGACGAAGCGGCCATCTTTCTTATCGAAGAGTACCGTGCAATAAAGATCTAACTTAGGAGTTATGTTTGTTAAATTCATTTATTTGTTCTTATGTTCTAAATATACATGTTTTTATGTCATCTTGACGCAAAAGCACTCAAAACAAGAATTTCATCAGCTGGATAGAATAATCATGTTAAAATAAAAAAAAGCAGTGAGCCTGACATAAGTTTAATGTGACATAGCCAAGAATGATCTCGATTACGTCAACTTTCAAACAAAAATGTCTGCATCGAAATCGTTCAAAACAATGCCTAAGACATACGTACATACGTTTTCAGTCAGGGGTTGATAAAACCACTTTTTAGCTTCGGGAGTTAAAATAACGCATCACTATTGTTTAGGAGCTACAATGCCACAGAGATGCAGACATACACACTAGTGATGTAACGAATATTCGCATTCGCATTCGCAAAATTTATGCGAATGTTTTGTGAATATGAAAATCGGAAAAAAACAAGTTGAAAATATTAGTAGGTTGAGAAAACTAAATTCATTCATTTTTTATGATTTTAATACAAGAAAAAGTAAGTACCTCGTTATAAATCACATTATCATTTGCTTTGGTATTATTTATTTACACATTTTACTTTTCTTTGGGTAATGAAGATTAACAATCAAATTTTCTTTGGAACTTATGAGACAAAATATATAATGCAATGTAAGTGCACTAACAAATACAAATTATTATTATCATTATTATAAGCTAATGACACTCTCACCTCAAAATTCACTTGTGAAAAGACCGTTGCGAGCGGAATGACACTTCGGTTGGATGAGTTCGTTCGTATCAACTCAGCAAACTACAAATGGAACGCACCTCGTTGAAACTGTTACCAAGCCAGAGACAATTAGCGCTAAATTTGGAACAAAAACCGAATATTCGCATTCGCATTCGCGAATGTCGGTAGCAGATATGACATTCGTTACATCACTAATACACACACAAGCAAATCAATCTTACAACACCTCTCTTCTATGACGTGCTTTAGAAGAACTGCAAAGATTACGAAACCTTTTTTTAACTCGTTGGTCGAGTGACTACTGACCAACCGTAGGCTTGGGTTCGATTCCCGACGGAGGTAGGCGTTTGTGTGATGAATATTGAGGTGTCTTCATTTCCGGGTCTGGGTGTTTATTAAATTAATTCTGGTATCTATTTAAGTATTTCTATATATAAGTATCGTTGACTCACACCCATAACATGAGTATAAAATTTGCTTACTTTGGGGTTAGATTAAATTTGTGTAACTTGTCCTGAAAATATTTTGTAATTTATTTGTTTATAACACCGTTACTTTAAAACTATGATCCATCAGCCATCTCACATTAAATACAACAGATCCTTGTCATCAAGTCACCGTCATCAGAAAATATAATATAAATAGATCTAGTTAAGAAGAATCGAATGAGTCCAAACTCGATGGTTTTACTAATATGCATTCCAGGGTTACGTCTGCTATCTTCGAGCTCCATGATCAGACCAGCTCAATTGTACCAACATTTGTTAGTGCTTTAACTGTAAGGTCTCACATGAGTTTAAAAGTGATATAAATATCAATAATGTGTCTGATATCCATTCTGAAGCTAGCATATGAGCTGATGACCTCGACTCTAGAACAGATCTCCATAAAATCTATACTAATATTATAAGAGGAAAGATTTGATTGTTTGTTTGTTTAAATTTCACCTTTACAATGCTACATTATCCTTGAGTGACATAGGCTTTGCAAAATCGGTGAAGTAGAAGCCAAGTTACGCAGGTGAACCTGCGTGAAACTGTTAGTCTATATATAAAACAAAATGGTGTTAATAATGGCTCAAGAACGGCTGAACCGATTAGGCTGAAAATTGATGGGGAGGTAACTTAGAAACGGGAGAAGGACATATGATACTTTTTATCCTGTTCGATTGTGAAGAAACTGGGAAAAACAACATTTCAATTTTTCTTATACAAACTGAACGGGTGGGCTGAAGTTCGCCAAAGCAGCTGGTGATAGATAAAAATCACAATCACGTCAGTTTTCAAGTATGTTCTTTAGATGAACAGCAAAGATTACGCAAACAGAAAACCATATCTTTTTAACTTTGATCCATTAGCCACCTCCCAGGTTAATCATCAGGTCCTTATCGTCAAGTCCTTGTCATCAGCAATTATGAACGGATCTAATTAAAGCAAATCGAATGAATTTAAACTCGAAGGATTTCAATCCAGGATTACGTTTCGTATCTTCGAGCTCCATCATCAGAACAGCTCCGTTGTACCAGCACTCGTTAGTGTTAGGTCTGTTAGGTTTCATATATGCATAAAATTCTGTGGTCTAGCGGTTTAGGTGTTGGTTGGACTTGACTGCATAAGGTCCCGGGTTCGAATCCCGGGTCGGGCAACAAAAAACAAAAAGAACCCATACGCGTCTAATATCCATTCCGATGCTTACGAAATAGCTGCAAATGAGTTGATGACTTTGAACACTTGGACAGACATAAATAACTCTCGGCAAAACCTTCACGAGAAAGAACCATCTCGATCACTTTAGCTTTCAAACGAAAAAACTCCGCTTGAAAATAGGTCCATCCGTTCAATAGTTATGATGCCATAGACAGACACACACACAAACATGTCAAACTTACTTACCTCTGTTACTTTTTTGATCAATCTGTTTTATAATATTTAATGGCAATCAAGCAAATTTAATTATCATTAAAATCAAGATAATACATAAAACGCAAAGTGACAATCTCCCATCGACAGGCCTCGTATTGTACTAAAATCATAAATGCTCGAGTGTTTTATATAGCATTTAATAGTGAACAAGCCTACATTTTTCTAATGTTATGAGACATCCATGGCTTATAGATCATTTTTACGAAGTTCGTTTAAAACTCTGAAATCTCAAGAAATTTACTGAAACGAAATGATGTCAAGAGCAAGTTTTTCATGATTAATTAATTATAATAATGACTTTTTATTTATAGAGGTTTACAAAAACACCTTTTAAATAATTAAATATTGTAAACCACTATTAATTACCGCGAAAAGGATTTCAGTGACAACTCGCAAATTTATTTCCTTTCTATCGCGGACTTTTTTATAGAACTTTAAATGGGAACCATTCTGTAAAGCATGATTTGGGCATAACTTTAACCGTTTACGCAACACACGTTATGGAAGCTCTAAAATATGTATATTTTGAGTTTGATTCTGATCATGGTAATCTGATAAGGAGAATACGTTCTAAGATTAATTACATACCTATTTGCAGATAACTGTGTGAAGTTTTAATGCAATCCGACCTTTTTAAGTGTGTGAAAAACACGTTCTAGGATTTTGTTTATGCAGATACATACCAAGCTAATAAAAGCGTTTATATCTCAAAGTTTCTCACTGTTGTGACATGAAATATATTAATTTAATTATTACAGTAAATCCGATACTCTTACGAGATAAAGTTCCATCCGGTGCTCTCGGCTCTCGATATCAGAGGAAGGAAGGCTTCAAACTTCCGTTGTCCCTATCTATAACAGGCTCAACTGAAGCAACCTGTGTCATATTTTGTTTCTAATTAAATATGACATAGTTATTTTCTCATAAGCGTATTGTTATTCGTAATTTTATATATTGAAATGCATGTTTTCTATATTTTCTAGACTTTCCGTAATTATTCTCAGTAAATTGTTCTTTTAAGTTTTGAAAGTAAGTCTTAAACTTTAAACTCCTTGTTAGATCATTGTAGTTTACGATTCTAAAATTTTACCATAACCTATTTGTAAAGTGTTCAAAAACCATCTCGATCATGTCAGCTTTGAAAGGGAAGTTTCGGTATCGAAATAAATCTATCCGTTTAAAAGTATGTTGCCACAGATAGTCGGACATACCCCACCCCACACACACACATACTTATGAAAAAAAAAGGTTTTAAAAATGAAAAATATTTAATTTTTAAAAACTATCTTAAATTGAATATTTAGTTTTTAATTATTAAAAATACCTATTTTTTAAATATTAAAAATATTTTATTTTTAAGAACTTAATAATATTTAAATTAAAACAACCAGATAGGTGAACAATTTTGTCAAGCATTGTATCAAAGAGCATATAAATACTACGTAATAAGAGGAGGGACTTCCATAGATACATAGCAAACCCGAATTTCTATAAAGTTTATTTGAAAAAGTATAACCCGTATAATTTGAAAGTGTGTCTAAAGGCATTCAGATATAAGGCATCTAGTGTCATATGATTTGGGCGAATAAAAAACATAGTAAACTAATTTTTTTTTTATATGAAAGTAGCGCCAAACTGGTTTACGCAACACACGCGATGTTTTTTTTCACTTTGGCGATGTTACCTTCGATTGCAGACGTCAATGCTCACCAGAACGAGACAAATCTTCCATCATTTTTCGACCGCATTTAAACGCCTTGCATCACTGTAATACTGATGCAAAACTTAAAACAAACTGTTCAATGTTTTTGTCTATTATGAAAATCGCAATACATACGAAATAGATTCTATTAATACAGCACTGTATTTAATATAAATGGCAAATGCAACTCAAACTACGCGCCAAAATGGAAAACAGTTTGCTCATCTAACAACAAACAAAAAAAAATATAATTTGGACCCATAAATAAATAATCAATTCTCAATACTTTTTCGACATTAGTATGTCATTCAGTATGTTGGTATGCCTGGGTATGCCTAAATATCTTTCTAACATCTTTTTAACACACAAGTTACGCAATTAAATAAATTTCGTTTCGTTTTATTGAAATGAATATCAGTTCATTACAAAATCTAGAATTGGCCGATATTGGGCATCTCTTCACTACAAATTACTCAGAAATAAAAAAAACTTTGGTCAACAATATTGTTTACCAGAGTTTAGGCGCTATCGTGTAAGTACAAGGTAAGGTTTTTTCATAATTACTAAACTTCGTATATGAGTAAAAGTAGCTAATTTACGAAGCATTTAGTTCAATTTTCAAAAAAGCACAACCAAAATATTTATGAACAAATTAATGTGTCGTGTACTCGTTGTTGCAAATCTCACTAAATAAGCTCAAGTAATGATGCCACAGCTTTAGTAAGCCTGGCATGACATTTTTTTATCGAGTTATGACTATATTATGAGAAACTAAAGAAGTAAACTGGATAAAAAGAATTTATTAATACGGAAGACGTGGCAGTATGGCCTAATAGTTATAGCCGGTCCTAGAAAGGGACAAATTAACCTAAAAAAATAATAATAAAAGGGGTCAGTTTAGCGCAACTTTCATATCAATAAATAAAAAAAAATAAGTTTGCTATGTTTTTTATTAGCCCAAATCATATGACACTAGTTGCCTTATATCTGAATGCCTTTAGACTTACTTTCAAATTATACGGGTTATACTTTTTCAAGTAAACTTTATACAAATTCGGGTTTGCTATGTTGTCGTAATTTTTTCACAATTATTAAATTTAGTGTAAATAATGAGTAAAATTAGTTAATTTAGGTGGGAATTAGTTGAATTTTGTACAGTGAAAGTGCACAAATGAAATAATCATGAAGAAATTAGTGTATGGCGAATTTCCTCGCTGCCGCCAAATCTCCCAAAGTGAGCTTGTGTAAAGTGACCACCGCTTTACTTTACTAGCGTACACTCGTAAGAAGTGAAACTTCTTTATGACGTTATTTTTCAAAAAATAATTTACTATATGCAACTTTACAGAAATTGGTTAAATAAAGTTAAATTAGATAAAGTTTAATAAAAGGCTTTTAAAGGCATAAATACAAATTCTACTTCGATACGTTAAAAATACATACTTCGAATCACGCGTAGTAGGGATAAAAAAATATGGCGCGTAACGGAAAAATGTGACGCGTAACGAAAAAATGTTACACTAAATTTTTTTCCAACCCTGATAAAGAAGTTTCACTTCAAAAAAACAATTGTAATCAGTTTAGTGCAACTTTCATTTCAAAAAATAAATAAAAATTTGCTATGTTTTTTATTCGCCCAAATCATATGACACTAGTTGTCTTATATCGGAATGCCTTTAAGCTTACTTTCAAATTATACGGGTTATAGTTTTTCAAGTAAACTTCATAAAAAATCGGATTTGCTATGTATCTATGAAGTCCCGTCTCTTATTACGTAGTATTATACCCTTTGATTGTAATACGTAGATACTGTTTATTGCTGTTTATAATGTAGATAAGAAAGACTAAGAAGAACCTATAACTAGAACTAGTATATTTATTTAACATATTTAAATTTAAAACTTCGTGAAATTCACATGCTTACAATTCTATCCGCACTGGTACGCCACTTGTGCGTCATAAATATTTTATTGTGCAGATGCTGGTAACCTTTGGTCCGTTTCTTCAATACCAGATTCTTAACTTGATTGTATGTTTTATGGGGATATTTATGTCACCTCATAACTTTGGCAATTTTGGGTGCTTTAATGTAAAAACCTCTGCTAGGACGAATTATTTAATATACGCACTTTTTGAAACCATATTTGTAAATATGTTTAATGCAGGCTGTATATTTGTTACTTTTTCAGAAGATTCAAATACGTCGGTGAAGCCACGCGCATGAGCTAGTTGAAACTATTTAAGAAAAATAATTGGGTTAGGTTGGGATGCTTCTGAACCTAAAACATTTTGAAAGACTAGACGGTTTATTGATTTGTTTATCACTGCATCACGTTTTTGTTCACGTTTTAATTAATTAAAGATTCCTACTTAAAAACAAAGGCAGATTTCGTCAAAACCAATCAAGTAATCTGAAATATTTTCAAAATGTACAAAAGCTCAAGTAAATTAGCTAACTTTATTTAAATCGTACTTGAAATTCTTGATCCCACTAAAACCACTCAACGCCCCTCAACTAAACCAAACACTCTTTTTAACTTTTCTAATTTGCCCGTTTAATTTTATTTAGCTACATTGCGTGTAAAAGTACTAATACCCATGCTATATTTCAAAGAAGTTACCTAAAAGGAATAGTTTGAAATACGAAATAGATATATCTTTATGTAAATAGTAAGCGAACAACCACACGGCTCTCCTGATTGTAAGATAGAACCTGGCCTATAGACACCATAGATGTTGTAGATGTGTTGCTGTCTCGAACTAATCCCTGGTCCCTGTTAGACCTATTGCGAAAGTCTATTGGCTACACTAACCTGCAAACCGGACACATTCATAATGGCTGCAGCAATAGGTAAGGGCCAAAACACATAAGCGCATTGCGATGCCGCGACGCTAAAAAGTTTGCGTTGCGGCGTCACAGATGTGTCTCTACCACGGACCATGGTGAGAAAATTATTGCTTATTTGCTATGAGAAATATCTAACTCTGTTTAAAATAAATAAATAATGCGCACCGCTACAATCGGCAGAGACGCTACCGTCTAATCTAGCAGCGCGGTGCCGCAACGCGGTTCTGTGTTTCGACCCTAAGGTGATGGATCTTTATCCGGGCAAATTGTTGCACAGCACTCTACTACTAATTTTCTTGCTGTTAATGATATATTTAGTCTTTGCTCGCTTCACGAGCTACCTGAAAGAGAGACAGACAGTCTATGCTAGTAATTGTACCCGGACCAACACGGTTGAAAATATATAAATAAATTACACACACACAAGTTACACAGATTGAATCTGATCGCAAATTAAGTTAATATGCGTCCGTTGTGGATGTTAGTCAACAATTCTTATACATATCAATACTTAAATAGATAATAGAATAAATTAAATAAGCACCCAGACTAAAAATACTAAGACTTTTTCATCACACAAATGCCCGACCCCGTCGGAAATCGAACCCGAGCCTCGCGGTTGGTCGGTGGAGTTAGGGGTATATGCTAGCAACTAAACCAACGAGGCAGTCAAGAGTGTTACATACCTATAAAATAGAGCATATATGTTTATTTAATTAATACCCCGGTCAGGAATCAAAGTCTTACATGCAGACCATAATAATAGTAAGAAAATTTAATAATACTCGTTAATAATTTAATACCCGTGTTACTCCGGGCTCATTTGCAGAATAGCAGATCTGCTTTCCTGTGCCAGGAAGCTCGTAAAAGGCAAGCATAGGCTTAAAGTCAACGTTGGTGACGCACCATTGCCACCTTTGGTGTCTCTAGGCGGCGTGAGTTTCCTTCCATCGGGGAATCCGTCTGCTTGTTTGATTTCCATTATCATAAAAATAGGTTAAATGTCATTACCAGTAGGACCACTGGTAGTAGAGTGGGTGGTAAGATCCATCTTATGACTTCAGCTCATAAAAAAAAGTAAATAATGGGTCTATTCATTCAGAAGATAATGTCACACATACACAGATGCGTCAAGTTTATGGCACTATTTTTGTGTAGAAAGTTAAAAATATAATCTTCGAATAATTTAGCGAACAGTAGGGTTACTCTTGAATCTCAATTAATGCAATATTGAAAATTGGAATCGGATCTGTCAGTTAAGGTACTCTTCTACACATTACTAGCGAATTATTAAAGTTTAATTAATAATAAACAATAGATGATTTTATCCGATTCATTGAATTTTGTTGTAACTAAATGTTAATCATCCTTTATTACTGTGTTCCAGAGTACCTAAAATGACAAATTCGATTCAAATTTCCAATTTCCATGAAATCGTGTTTGGAGAGTAACCCTACAGAGCGTGAATCAACGGCTCTGGTTATACGGCACAATGTCCGTAATAAACGTGCTTAAAGGTATTTTTCAATATAGAAGCACGTTCTCACCTGGCCATGTTGGCATTTGAACGATCTAACTCAGGAGCTAAAAGTAGGTTATTTTATAACTAACTATCCTGCGCCTATGTATCTTTCTGCACAAAGTGAAAATATATCCTGCGTGGAGTTTTTTGACATACTAGTGATAGCCCATTGGTAGAAATTTGACCATAATAAATTTTAACTATAATCTATATTATAAAAATGAATTGCTAAATGTGTTGGTAAGCGTATAACTTCCGAAAGACTGAACCCATTTAGCTGATTCTTTTATTATTGTGTTAGTTATTATCAGCAGAAGGTTCTTACGAAGAGAAAAACTAGGAAAATTGCAGGAAAAATGGGAAAAATAATAATTTATTAATTCCCATACTGAACGGGTGAAACGAAGTTCGCCGGGACAGCTAGTTATTCAATATAAATTATTAAAATATACTTAATGTTTAAATATTATCAAGGTTTGATTGGAGTTTCAGCGCCATCAAGAGATAAGATGGTCGAAGTTTTTTCAGTTATTGAATTTTGTGTTTATATTGAGTGAAATTAATCAATTTAGGTGGCATTTTGTACAATTTTGTTCATTGCAAGTGCACAAATAAAATAATCATGAAGAAATTAGCGTATCGTGTATTTCCTCGTAAATCTCACTACATGAGCTTGAGTAATGAGGCCACCGCTTTACTTAAGACCCTGACATGACTTATTGAAGACCTATTACTAATTATAATTGAATCCCGATTTCGGTAAATTTGATGCAAATTTCTACTTGACTATTGGCAAAATACTAACGTGAATGCCAAAACCTAAAGAAAGAAAAGGCTTCTATTGTTAATTATCGTTTTGATAAGAACGCCATCTTTATTTATCAAGGCCAACTATCTTGTTTCCAATCAATATGAATATAGTTTGTGTGCCATCTGTGATATTATATCGATATCATTATTTTTTTGTCAAATGTACCTATACTAATATACGTATTTTTTTATTTATTGATTTAATGCACATTATAAGCATTAACATTATAAAGGTTTAGTGTTCTGCACTTCTCCTACATATAAGCTATATGTGTGTCAAATTTCATATTCCTCAGTCCGCGCAATTTTCGTAAAAAGGTGTCCAAAGTTTTTGCCTCTCATACCTTTTAATAATATGGTATATAAGTAAATATGTTACTTTCTATGTTACCTAAATGGCGAAAACTATTACTGAGTTTTGGCGGCTCGGTGTTTTTACTCTAACAAACTTGTAAGGTATTTTTCACTACGGAAGAAAGTAGATGACCATGAATCTAAAAGTACCTGGGTCCTAAGTTATTTAAGAACCATTTCCTGATAATAACCAACACAACAAAAAAAGAACTAGCAAAATTGGCGTTCAGGTGTAAAGCGATGATCAAGCGAAATGGGCATTCATTTTTATGTTTATACTAGCTGTCCCGGCGAACTTCGTTTCACCCGTTCAGAATGAAAAATAATGAAGTATTATTTTTCCCATTTTCCTTGCAACTTTTCGGTTTTCCTCTACATAAAAACCTTCTCCTGATGATAACTAACACAATAAAAAAAGAATTAGCCAAATCGGTCCAGTCTTTCGGAAGTAATGCGCTTACCAACATATTTAGTGATTCATTTTTATATTATAAATATTGGTGTTAAATCATATTTAATATGGTATGTACAGGAAACCCGTCTGGTTGCTGTTTGACCTCTAACATAAAAAATGTGCAAAAATCTTACTTATCATTTTTTTGTATTTATGCAGTCAAATTACAAATTATCTGTGAATAATGTTTATAACACAGGCATTTTTTGTTAATAAGGTCGTTCTAATTTTTTTGTTAATAAGAATTCTAATCTACATGAATGAATATAATTTTTAATTTTGAAAACGCTATTATGTTTCAAATAATTTTGAGTACACTAGGAGCTCATATCAAGTTGATGCAGGCTGCCCTGGTTGTATCTCTCCCTACCGTCTTCGTGATAAGGGCGTGAAAATACTTTCACCTTCAGTAAAACCCGATTCAAATTTAAGACATAAGTTACATCTGGGAATCCTCAATCTGTCAGATCCATTTTGAGGAAAATAAAATATTTACCTTCCGGAACGGAAAATCCAAGATACTCTTAATGCTGCGATCATACATTAAAAATTTAAATACATAAACTTCCGCTTACACACGTTTGCCGTAAAAGCGAAACATAAGCCGTATGCGTTGATACATTAGCCCCTATTTCGCGAAAACTATCCAACATAAGCCTAACCACAGATTATACCCCTTAAAGACTAACTGAAATTAGTAATCTGTGCCTTAGTAATAAAAAATACTTTATCGCTTAAAAAAAAGTTTTAATAATAATCACAAGTTTAAATTTTCATTAACCTCCGACAAAACCTATCTGCACTTTTTGTAACAACCGTCTCGATCACGTTAGCTTTCAAACAAAAAAAAAACACCATAATTGAATTTTTCCTTAGAATCACGATATACACTCATGCACGCGCGCACACACACGCACGCACTCAGACACGTCAAATTAATAACATCCCTCTTTTTAGGTTTTGGAAGATAAAAAGCTATCGACCAAAAATTATATACTAAGTAATAATAATAATGCTATTAGAACACGGGACTAAGCCAAATAAATGGAAAGTTATCTGGAAAAGATGAAGTTGTGCAGAGATAGATTCAGTGGTAGTTAATCGTAGGTAAATAGGGTAAAACCACGGAACAGACAAGTAATAGAAGTTCTAGACGAACGTAAACATAAGTTTGCATTCGTCTGGATCGTAGATAAATCCATATTTATAATAATCGGAAGATGGAAACACATTTCACTACGAGTCCGAGGTTACCTTTGTTGGAAGGTGTGTTTACAATAATCTAGAACGTCTCTACGGGTTAAACTTAATTATGCTATTTCAATTAATAAATTGTAAGTTTTAATAAAAATTATGTGAGTATCACATTTAGTGGTAATAGGTACCACAATTTAACCAAGAAAATAGATTTGATTTAATTTAATATAATTTATGTGTATGCATATATTTAAAAATATTTACCTTTAATATATACCTTTGAAAGGTCCGGCCAAATTTTAACACAAGGGGATATATATAAAATCGTAATGCATTTTAAACATTATTGGCCCAATTGTGATATTTATTTTTATAAATATTCATTTAAAAAATAATAAGCAAAAATGCTTTACTTGTTGTTATGCTACGTCGTACCTAGTACAAATCATGATGTCACCAGTTTGCAAATGCGGCTGCGGACGGTGGGAACTAGTTTTATACTTTTTTTACGGTATAACCATGCATCTGTTTTTTATTATTTTAGTTTTATAGATTGAAAGTCGAGTTTCCCAAATTTGGCTGGTGCTTTAGATGTAATTTTGTATATGTATTTAATAAGATAATCCAGTGAACAAGCACTTAGCCCCCGCGATGCATATATGGTGTATATATGCTTAGATGATACGGATGTGTCGTTGTCCAATGGACGGGATCGCACAATAGGTCCAGCTATTGTGTGAGCCCGCCGGCTACCAATGACACTGTCATTCTGGCGGCCGAAACAAGGCGATGGACCCGGATAAACTGCTGCATAACACTCTACCACCAGTAGTCTTGTTGACCCAGTTAACTTATGCTCGCTTCTTACGAGCTGCCAGGCCTCTGCCTCCCCTGGCATACAGTCTTTTCTGCTCCGGGGACCAGAACCACCACGAGAAGAACAAATATTTATTTAAATATCAAAATATTTGCACACCACAATGTAGAATTTACTAATAATAGCTAACAAGTTTTTGACATATATTTCGCAAATAAATAAATTTCCCTGTATTTCATTTCAAAACGAAGGTCATCTTGCCCAGGCAATATATACGTATATACATATACGTGCATACCTATACATAATTAAAAAACACATTATAAGAATCTTGGCGGCAATTGAGAGAAAACATGGTGGCGGGATTTTCGTATTAATTGATTTGAACATTGGTGTATATATTGAGTAAAATAAGTCAATTTTAGCGGCATTTTGTACAATTTTGGCAGTTTTTGGCGCCATCGAGAAAACGATCTTTCATTCCGATTTCTTCTTGATTTTCCCTGGGTAGACCGTATGCACTACATGGTACTGGCTTATCATTGAATGTTGGGACACATTGTATATACATATAGATATATACTTATATATTAATGAAAATGGAAAAAACAATGATTTAATCCACACAAACTATTATTTTTTATTAGATGTTCTAAACACTGTCTAAAAATTTTAACACCTAATTTGGAAGGACCTTAAATATTTAATTAATTTAATCAATTTTTGATAGTATTTTGTTCAATTTTGCTTAGTTAAAGTGCACAAGTAAAGTATTCAAGAACAAATTAATGTATGGCACATTTCCTCGTTACCGCCAAATCTCACTAAAGGAACTTAAGTAAGGAGGCCACCGCTTTACTCAAGACCCTGGCTTGACTTTCTATAACGACTTATTTTAGTCCGAGTTTGGTATCAGTTAATTTGATACAAACTTAAACTTGACTGATGGCAGATGCTAAAGCCCATGCCAAAAATTGAAAAAACTCTCCGAGACTTTTCTTTCTTTAGGTATTGGCCTTCACGTTAGTATTTTGCCATTAGTCAAGTAGAAATTTGCATCAAATTGTAAATCAATTTTAATCAGTAATTAGTCATAAGTCGTCAATAAGTCATGTCTGGGTCTTGAGTAAAACGGTGGCTTCGTTACTCAAGCTTGTTTATTGAGATTTGGCGGCAGCGAAGAAATAGACGATACACTAATTTCTCCATGATTACTTGATTTGTGCTCTTTCACTGAACAAAATTAATCTAATTCCCACCTAAATTAACTAATTTCACTCAATATAAACACGAAATTCAATAACTATGAAAAAATTACGACCATCTTCATTCACGATGGCGCCAAAACTCCCTCCGAGACTTTTGTGAGTCAATTACCACAGTCAAACGAAAGAGAGAGCAGTACACTAGAGAGAGTCAGCAGCGTTTTTAGCAGGAAAAAATGTCAGTGGGCTAATTGCGTATCTTTTTAATGATGATCACTGGGTAAAGTGTACATTATATAGCTGTCAAATGACGTGTTTATATTTGTTATATCCAGTGACCAACAGACCCCAGGGTATCTCAGTTGTCAACTCAAAATGGAAAAGTGTACATCAAATGACGTCATTTGTGTTTGCTATCTCTATTGTCCATCTCTGTTGGCCACTGGAGATAGCAAATATAAAACACGTCATTTGACAGCTATTTGATGTACACTTTATTATTTTGAGCGGGCAACTGAGTTACATAATCAGCCCCCTGGTCTTTGTTAGGAGTGTTAGCCCCAGTAGTAATATAAGTTATGTTACTACTATAGATTAAACCTATTCAGTCGACCGCTGGTAATAACGAAAACAACTTTAATTATTCCCATCAATTCACGCCTCGTTTCAACATTATTTTTCTCAGTTTACTTTTAGTTAATCATTTAAGTTGGACATGTTTCCCACAATTCCCGTCACGTAGCACACGCTTCAGACCGATGATATTGAGTGCGAATGAAAATACCTCCATCGGTTAAGTAAACACTGTATTTCAAAATGAAAAGTTGAACCATTCCGAAAAAGCGCCTGTGAACATTGAGTATTTTTATTTGTCAACATATTTTTATGTAATATTAGCTGACCCAGCAAACTTTGTATTGCTTAATGCTTCGATAGTAGCGCAGTCTACCGGATCCAATGTAAAACATTCCAAATCAACGACTACTTACAAATAAAAAATAATTAAAAAACATTTTCCAGTGGACCAAACTGTGAATCTAAATTCTAAACCATTCTCGAATCCCCTTACAACCCCCTTACACTGTGTGTGTACAAAAAAATTCATAAAATCGTTCCAGTAGTCTAGGACGAGTTCAGTGACAAACACACGAACACAAGAAATATATGTATATATGTACCTTGTAAGATGAGATTAAAGAAACTAATAAGGCATATTATATAAGATGAGACGTAAGTTTGTAAATGAATTTTCTAAGGAGACTAACATAGAACGCATGTATTTTTAATACAAAGTAAAGGAGTATACTCACTGTTAAAAATCAATCTAGACTAAGTTTATTGAATTGATTAATTTTAAGGCATGAGTCTCCTTTTCTTATTTGAATTTTCTATTTAAGAATGCATTTCTACAACAACGAAATGGAGAGTTTTCAGAGATAGATTAAAGTATATTTTAACTTAGTATTCTTCTATCTTCAAACTTCCTTCTTTTTCCATCAAATGAGCATGATTCTCCATATCTAACATTAATAAAAAGGTTATTATATTAAATTAAAAAAAAATAAGTAAGTAATTGAAAATTTTCATCGAGATCTAGCGCATGTTTGTTAAGATTTTTTACTTTTTATTTTACAAATGAAACCCCCTCACTACTTTGGCTGTGCTTTTCTTTAAAATGCTTGACTTTTGAGAGCTAATGGCTGTAGAAACTTCAATGTTATCTTAAAGACTTATCTCTAAATATACAAGACACGAAGCTCCTAACAATTTTGAGAATAAAATGGCTGTGACACACGGACGGACATGTCCCACCTATTCCCGTTTTTTTATTCATTTAACTCTTAAGCACCTTGGGTTGCCCGTACATGATCAACGTGTGCTATTGTACTTCAATATAAATCCGCCTCTTGACTGGTTCTGATTAAATATTGCTAAGTTTAATATTGAGTTAAATTATAGTGATTTAAATGAGATTATAAATTAATTTAGTTTTCAACAATACTTATGCCTTAACGTGGTCTAGGGGTTTTATGTTTATATTATATACTGTTATAGTGAATTGGTCACACCGGAATAAAATTTTATAAGGTTGTTGGTTGTGGAAATAAATGCATGTACCATTAATTTTTATAATATTAATAATAAAAACATGAATTGCTGTAAAATGAAAAATGTGTAATGTAAATGCTCCTTTACTACATTATGTAATTTATAATGAAACCCTAAATATTTCAACGCTATACCGGGCATTTTATGTATATTTTGTTAGGTTCACGCCGTTTTAACGGTTTTAACTTTGAAAACCTTTACTGTATTTATATTAAAAATACATAAGTAAATTTAATATATTGTTGGTCTAGGTACTTTTGTGGATTACTTTAAATAAATTATACCTACGATACAAACAAATTAACGTTTAAAAATTTATTTTACGTGTATTTTTTAGGATTTCGTTATAAAAATACAAAACCCTAGGCTTCTTTACTTAGTTCTTCTGGTTTATTTGTATGGATTATTCATTTCTGTTCCACTTAAAATGAAACTTAAAAAAGGTTGAAAATTTGTTGAATATGATGTGCAGGTCAGTTCAAAAAAATCATACTGTACCAAAAAATCATACTCATTATTATATTTATCTTTGAAACCAAAGGCGTCGCCAAGGGGCAATAGGGGCAGCTGCCCCCCCCCCTAAATTCTTAAAAAGTTGACAAATATTATAAATCAGTCTTATGTCTAGATAGTCTTATGTATAGACTTGAAGTTCACTTGCTTGATCGACTATTCTCGCACTTTTACTACTACTTTTCCACTATTTAAGCGGGAAATGCAAGCAAGTCCACTCTCAACTTTTCTCAACTTTACTTACAATTCATATTTTTCCTCTCCATCACTGTTTAAACTCTTCCCCCCCCCCCCGTCGTATTGACGACGCTCCTGTTCGGATTCAACTAATCGTCAATAGATTCAAATATTCGCATTCGCAAATTGCTGCGAATGTTTTGCGAATATGAAAATTAGTATTCTGATTACTTTTTAAAGACTAAACATATAATGTAATGTGTGTATATAAACAAAAACAAACTATTCTAATTACTTCTTATCAGTTACATATCGCTAATCACCCTCTAACATCAAAATTCACTTGTCAAAATACCGGTTTCAGCGGAAAGACACTTCGGTCGGATGAGTTCGTTCGTATCAACTCAGCAAACTACAAATGGAAGGCACCTCTTTGAAAGTGTTATCAAGCCATAGAAAATTTGCGCCAAGTTCGGGTACATTAACCGAATATTCGCATTCGCAAATGTCGGTAATAGATATTCGCATTCGCGTCCGCGAATGTCTAAAAACGACATTCGTTACATCACTGGTAAAAGTTATTACAAATACTAAAACATTAATTCTTAAGCTGTCAGAATCAGAATCAGAAACAAATTTATTCACGTGAACTATGCAAGTGGTACTCAGACGGTGACAAAAACTAATCAGGCTTGTTTTTTTTAAAACTAATCGTACACCGCCTAGTCTATTCCTGCCGCAGTAACACTAGTGGTGTTTGCCATTTTTTAATGGCTTTAACGTTGCTAATCTCGCGGTTTTCACAATTTCGCCGGTCTCAATACCATCTTATTAATAAACGTACTTTTAGGTAGGCGTAAAATTAAGTTGATATTATAGTCTGTATCACATTGAACTAAAGACTATAATACTAGGCTGATGCTTGGAATACCTCACTCCGTGTATTAATAATGCAGATAGTGTTTGCCAATGTCGAGTCTTCTCTATTCCATAAAATAATATTTTATAAAAGAAACAATTCAGGTTTCTGAAACAAAATTTTCGGAGTTTTTTTCGAGTTTTGCGTCGCAACTCAAAAGGCGCTGATTATATATTTTGTGATTGTACATTTCGCGACCTATTGGACCTATTATTCGGAGTTTTTTTTAGAGTTTTGCGTCGCAACTCAAAAGGCGCTGATTATATATTTTGTGATTATACATTTCGCGACCTATTGTGCCATTTTTAAATTATCAACAATCACGATAACATTTGTGACGATTATTTATATAAACGTTGTGGTTACGACGCGATTGGCAAACATCATAAATTTTATACAAGTAAATAAAGTGATTTTGTTTTCAATGCGAAAAGTGTATCTCTAAAGATATTATCAATTAACTATTTTTATTTCCATTTAAACCTGCTAAGTTTTATGTGTTTTATATTAATTACATTGTCTTAATTATATTATAAATAAGTTTTATACAAACAATACGAGTAAATTTGCATGCAAGTGAAGGTCAAATATTTAATACTAATACTTAGCATAAGATCAACATACATACATACATTGATTATGTGATATTGGAAGGCAAACAAGCAAGCGGATCTCCTGATGTAAAGAAATTCCCACTGCCTAGAGACACCAAAGACGGTAATGGTGTATTGCCAACCTGAAGCCGGGATGTTAGGCCTCGAGCAAAAGTAAGTTTTCAGGCTACTTTACCGTCTGAACCGGAACACGTCAACGGCAAGCATTGACGTTATGGCGGCAGGAATAGGTAAGGCGGTGGTACCAATCCGGGCGAGTCGCTGCGAAATTCTGCTGCCAGGCAGAGAGGTAGATGATCTATTCTACAAAAGCGCCCGGACAAACACGGGAAACATATATCTAATTCATGGTAAGATCTCCGGTGCTAATAGATTCTATACTTCTTATTGTCGGTGCTTGGTGGAATTCCATTCTTGATGCAATTTATTTAGAAACACTTGTACTTTCCACAATATATTTTTTATTTTCATGGTTTAGCCAACCGGTTTCGCTATACAAGCATCATCAGGGCTATATAACAATCATCAGGGTTATACAGCCCTGATGATGCTTGTATAGCGAAACCAGTTATATAGCCCTGATGATGCTTGTATAGCGAAACCGGTTGGCTAAACCATAAAAATAAAAAATAATAAAATATACTGTGGAAAATACAAGTGTTTCTAAATAAATTGCATCCGGTGCTAATGTTGTAATATGAAGTCGTTATTTTTGTTGACTTGCAAATGAATTTTTTATGTGATAGATCAGCGATCAGGCACGTGGGTCTTCTATTAGTAAGAGACAGTTGTGGCCAATAGTCCTGCGGCCGGAATAGGCCTATTTTGCAAGTCTGCCACCTACCCTACCCTCCCTGAACATGACAGACATTATTATGAAGCAACCCTACCCACGCGAGTTGCTGATGAGCACTCTACTCCCAGTTGTATTGTTTGGACTGAGCAGTGCTCGCCTTTTACGACCTGGCAGAGAGGCCAAGCATCGCAGAGAAAAAAATAAAAATTTTAAGAATAAAATGCTCGATAACTTCCTAATTCTTATCTTTGAAACACCTCTACTCAAACATTAATGTAAGCAAAAAATCTTGTGTGAAATATGGAGTACCGCTGTTGATCGCCTAATCTACCGATAAGGTAACGTTTTACGCATAGATATAAGAATTTGTAGATATGGCCTCATGAATAGGATTTTATTTTAAACTAATTAACCCGGCAAACTTCGCCTGATATCGATAGCTACTGACAATTTGTGTGGATTAAAGCATATTTTTCACTGTTTTCCTAATTTTTATTTTCATAAAAACCTGCTTTTGGCAATAACTAACAGAACAAAATTGGTCAATTTCAGTACACTCAGTTAAAAAACGTAAATACCAGAATAAATTTAATAAACACCTAGACTTGAAAATGCAGATATCTAACTGTTCATCGCATAAATGTCTGAAACCGTTGGGAATCGAACCCGATCCTCGCGGTTAGTTAGGCGAGTACGCTAGGCCCTCGACCAACGAGGCGATCAAATCGTAATTGAAATTCATATGTTTCACAACAATTATGTAAATTTATTCCAATATCTATTTAAATATTTCTATGTATTAGTATCGATGACTAGCACCCATTATACAAGCATATAATTTGCTTACTTTAGGGTTAGATCCGTTTTTGCAATTTGTCCTGAGATAAATAATTATTTATATATTTTCGCAAACCGAAACTTCTTCTACTTCTCCTGATATTAAAGCGAAAACTTGTGTGTCTATAAATAAAAAAAATCCCTTTTTCGCGTGGTCATTGCATCACACCTGAACGGATGAACTATCCTTTTTTTGTTGTGTTGGTTATTGTCAGAAAAACGGAAAGGGAAAATAGAAAAACAATATCTTATTTGTTATACAAACTGTTAGTAGCTATTAATGTTTAGCAATTGTAAGTTTACCGGGTCGGATCGTATTACTAATAAATATTTGCTTTTGCTTATATTTTAGCCATTTTTATGTGTATTAGTTGTTGTCCAAGGCTAAGCTTGCGCGTTAAAAATATTAAGACCACCCGCGAAAACTCGTTTAAATATCGAGATTAAAAGTAGCCTAAGTCACCCTCAAACTGCCCTACTATCTTCACACAAAAAGTATATCATGACATCGCCCGGTACGAAAAAAGATCCAACAATTTTGCGTTATTACTTTTACGAGATATTAAAGCTGAGCGCACACTGTAGTCACGACAGTCGTAAGGCAGACTATTGCGTTAGAGTACCGTCGCCGCCGGTCTAGGCCTCTCTTGCGCCCGGCGCCTAACGCCGAGCGACGAGCCGCTACTATTCCTCCACCTAGTCTATCCAGTAACCAGAACGCAGCAGCAAGTCGAGGTACGGTCTCCCGGGAGACAGCCCTTGTTGCTGGCGTTGTAGGGAACAGTCCAATCCATCTAAATAATGATGTCTCGGGCTGAGCACTCTGCTCGGCCCACAAAGCCCGGTGAAGTTGTAAAAACCGCAAGGTTGGCAACACATTAGTCATTACCAAAAAAAATATATTGCGTTAGAAAACATACGGAGACGTGCACACCATAAATTATATTAAGACATAGGAATGGAATGGTGCACACTTCGAACATATCATGACTTATGATTGTCGACTTTTCATTTGTATTTTTGCCGGCCCGGTGCACGCACCAACGACAAAACAGAGTTAAAACTGTCGTGAATACGATGTGCGCTCAACCTAATACTTTTATATGATAGGTTTTATCTCCATCATTTTACGAAATGTTACATAAGTACAGATACAGAGTTTTTAGGATAACATAGTATTAATTAAATACAGAAAGGAAGACTTACAGTTCAAAATTAAGAACCAACAAGAATGGAACCCTAGACGCCCACACATACAATGCATAACTTGTACCATATTTACAACTAACAAAAAGTTTTTATTGGCTATTTTTTACGAAAAGAGCAGTTTCACACTCAAACATCAATATTTTAAATTGTCTCATAAACAGGATACGGAAGTAATAACCTATACTTTATTACCTATTTCATAGTATAATAAAAACTAAGCCTGGAATACGGTTCAACAGTGTTTAATATTGAGTGACGTCATCTTGTTTTTCAAATCTGCTCAAGGGAAATTTACCAACACAAGGTTGAAGGATAAACTTGGCAAAAAATATTAACTATTACTGTTGTAATATTGGTTCTAAGTGCAATTATAATCAATTAAATAATGATGAATTAATCATTAATTATGTTGTTGTGCGAGTATAATATATTATTATTATTATTTATTTACATTAAAGATAAGCATATATGGTTACAAATAAAGGTGCAACATAAACTCGTAAGAGTTTTTCTGTGCACCAGTGAGTCAAGAAATTCTAACAGGCTTAACAAAAATTCGTATTCTACGTAATTTTGATCTCTAAATCAACCAATATAAAACTCATATATATATAATAACAAAAAACATAATAATAAAAAAAGACAAAATAAAGAAAAAGTAAAAAAGAAACAGGAATAAATTAATACATATATGACAATTCTTATTGCAGTGTACATTGCTGCGCTGCT
>NJDC01058202.1:356418-375159 GCA_002245475.1 Calephelis virginiensis | reverse complement strand
ACCTCGTTAATCGAGAGAACAAACCGCAAGCCTCAATATCGATTCCCTTTGTCGATCTAAATGTCATTGAGAAAGGTAAATAAAAATACGAAAGAACACACTTATACCAAACTAAATATGGTTTGATAGAATACATATTTTAACAATTTTAAAAAATGGAAAATAATTTTAACAAATCTATGCTATGTGTGTTTTAAATGAACCTTCCCAGCTTGTATCGTGATTTAAATTTTTCATTTGTGTTTTTGAATGTGGTCAATTAAATTTTTACATTCGTTTATTCATTCATTCATTTATACATTAATTCATTTAGTTTTCATTTAACAAATTGAATAAAAATACCTATTCCAGTGTATGTTTAAGTATTTCTATACAGTAGTATGCGTTGATTAACACCCATTATTAACACAAGCATATTGATTGCGTTTATTATAGCATAAGACATCAAACAAGCACACGGATCCTTTGATAGTCAGAGATAATCGCAGCCTATAGACACCATATATGCTATGGGTATATCGCTGTCCTGTGGCCGGAATGTTAGTTCAATTGTGCAAGTTTGCCGGCTACCCTATCCTCCGGACGAGAACTTGATATTGTGTTTATGGCGACAGAAATAGGTAAGATGTTGGATCCCTACGCAGGCTAGTTGCTACACAGCTCTCTATCACCAGTGGTCTAGATGGTGATGACTCGCCTTTCTCATCGCCTCTTTTGCTTTTTCTCGCTTCTTACGATCTGCCAGATAGGACGGAAGATATTCTATCCTACATAGAGTATCCGGACCAACACGAGTTTAGGTTTAATTTGTGTGATTTGTCCAGCGACATTTATTAATATTAATAAATACAGAACATGATTAAGAAATAAACATAAAAGTGATTAATTCATTTGTAAAAATAATAGTCAGACTTAAAATTAAAATTCAAAAACGATTAAGTTACAGCAAATAAATCTATGCTTAGTTCCTTCGAACAATAAATAACAACGTGATTTATTAGATGAGGTAATAGACCTCTGGTCATATTTGGCTATGGTAATTATGATTGCAATAAATTTTAAACCGAATTTGAGTCTGGTAAACGATTACTTACTCTATTCCTTTTTTCGTCACGTTAAGTTCATATCAAGTTAAAAAAAATTATAGAGGTAGCAATTAACAGTACAACATTAACGTAATATACTATGGTATATTATATAATCTATATTAGTATATATATAAGTTAATTGTTTGCAAATCGCTATTATTTTAATCCATGTTATAAAGGCAAACGCTTATCTGTCCTGGACGCTTGTACGGCTACACTGCTGGGTTATTTCTGATGAAATTAAATAGTAGTGTAGGTAAAGACCCGAGATCGAAAATCGAAGGTCATGCGAAGTTGGATTGTTTCCGAAACCGGATTCTTTTCCGGCGTGTCACATCCAGTGTCACTTAGGAGATTTCCCACAAAAATTACACGCGCTTAGCGAAATTAGTAAAATAAACGTTTATTGTATAAATGTCTGAGTATACTGTAGACAGCACAAAGTAGACAGCATATAAAAAATTGTCAAATGCCTTTGATGGCATAAAAACTTGATAATTTGAAAACATATTGAGATACTGGAATAAAGAATAAAGTAATTTTTTTTTATTCCCAAATTATATTATGGCTTAAATTGATTGAAATCGGTAAAAAAAATGTAGTATATTAGACCATGTACAGCATATACATGTTCGTAGTACGTAGTAGATGTATATTTCACATTAATAAGAAGACAACTAAACAAACGTGTTTGTATGAAATGAATGGAGTGAAAGAAATGATAAATTCAAAATGTAGAAAATGCGTAAAGGTGATTCAGCTTCACTTTTGAAATTCCACTAAGCTTTGATTTTTATCCATTTTTACAAACAGCAAAGTGAATTCCATTAGGATATGGTAAAACGATATGCTTTCAAAAGTTACTACAGACTCTTTTACCCTAAACTCTAATGGACTCCGTTCTCTTTGAATAGAACTGAAAAATTCGTTTAACAAGAGATTAGATGTTGAGAGGGAAACTTGTAACGGATTTCATAAAAACCAGTCGACATTTCAAGGTCGGAGTTAGTAGATCTGAGGTATTTGTTGTGATGCGTAGGTATTTGATTTTTTTAAGTAAATCAACATAACAATGGTATATTTTTTGTATATTAAGTACCTACGTTTCAAAGTTTTATTATTTGGTCGCTTTGGGTCAGACTAAGACTGTATGGCCCTCCTCTTTGTTTTTCCGTTATAAATATTTAATTTTCATGTTTTATGCGTTTAGTTAATTTTTAAAAAGTTAGAAGTCGTTAAAGTAAATCACCCTGTTTTACCTCAGAGTAAAGTATCTTCACGCCCATATCCCCGTAAAGGTAGGCAGAGGTACAACCAAGGCACCCACGACTAGCCGAAGATACTAAGTCCCACAATGTGATAGGTGGCAGGCAAGCCTATTGCCAACCGGGCACATTTCCAATCCCGAACAACATTTTTTTTTATTAGAAAATTGGAAAAATCCAATTTTCTTTTTGTTGGTCGACCCGGGATTCGAACCCGGGACCTCATGCAGTTAAGTCCAACACCCGGACCGTTAGACCACAGAGGCGATCAATGGTATATTTTTTGTATATTAAGTACCTACGTTTCAAAGTTTTCTTATTTGGTCGCTTTGGGTCAGACTAAGACTGTATGTATGGCCATCCTCTTTGTTTTTCCGTTATAAATATTTAATTTTCATGTTTTATGCCTTTAGTTAATTTTTAAAAATTTAGAAGTCGTTAAAGTTAATCAATCTGTTTTACCTCAGACCCTGAGGTAAAGCGGGGTTTGAGATTTGGCAGCAAAGAGAAAGTACATTTTACACTAATCTCTTTATGGATACTTCAATTGTGCAATTGAAATGAACAAAATAATTTCACTTGATAGGTAGATACACAAAAAAATATCTTAGCGCCCATATTCTTCTTTTCTTATATCATTTCCCCTATCTCTATTTATTTAAAAAGATAGTGAACAAACACGCAGCTTTCATGAAAAGTGACAACCGTCATCTAAAGACACCATCCAAAGAGATATTACTAATGTTGCAAAATCTTTGAACACAAGTGCTACTGACTACCCTGCCTGCCCTCCAGCATGGTACACGATAGTGGCGAGCACTAA
Organism: Calephelis virginiensis; assembly: GCA_002245475.1. Classification (NCBI taxonomy): domain Eukaryota; kingdom Metazoa; phylum Arthropoda; class Insecta; order Lepidoptera; family Riodinidae; genus Calephelis; species Calephelis virginiensis. The sequence continues at coordinate 371,983 of NJDC01058202.1, read as the reverse complement.
CGTTCTGTCGGGAGGAATACGTAAGTGCATACTAATTTGGATGAACTCTACTGCCTAGTAGAACCTTACCTTTAACCATCAGATGTACCGCATGATCATTATCTTCTTATGCTTAAAAAAAGGTTCGACGGTACTCTATCATCAAAATTACCTGATGTATCTAGGTTTTGCATTTTCTAAGTAAATCGAACATTGTTGTTACTGTACAGCATATTCTACCATTAAATTTGAAAATGCTGGTATCCCACAGGGTTTCGTGTTGTCGCCTACGCTGTTCCTGTTGTATGTTGTATATTCAACCACACAAATCCGTAGTTTATATTGTAAGATTTTATTTAGTTAACAGTCTACTGCATAATGATTATTAAAAGTTAAATAATAGAAGGTAACCAAGATTTTCTGTTAGTAGGAAATGTTTGTTGCTTATAAACACCTAAGACGTTAGTTCTGTGTAGGCAAAATGGAACTGGAAGGAAGTTAGGATCCATTCGTGTATCTGAAACTACCTACCATTCATTTCAATTAAAATTTACAATCCGTACGAATTACAAACAATACAAACGTCATTTTTACGGTAAGATATTACACCTTGCGCATTCCAACGGAGTGCACATTTGATTTGTTCGAGTTTTACGACACTTACTTAGTCGCTGCATAAATATGCATAAAAAATAAATACATAGTACATTTATCTTATACCATTAAATGAGCAATTCTTGTATACATTTATATATTTGGAATCTCGGAATCGGCTCCAAAGATTTTTATGAAATTTAGTATGGGGTTTCGGGGGCGATAAATCGATCTAGCCACGAATCGTTTTTAGAAAATGTCATTTTATTCGTGCTTAACCTCAAAATTTTATTCGTGTTTAAGGTGAAAAATATGACTCTTCCTGACATCTATTGGCGAATAATAATACTATTTTTGTGAGCAATAAAGTTGTTCCAGCAGATGGCGTTGTTAAGTGACACGAAGTCAATGAGTGTTTGCTAAGAAATTTCATATTATGGGTCGTACTTAAATATTATTTCCAAAAAACATAATTTATAAAAAAATATTTTAGTAATAACATTTTCCTCGTGTTGGGCCGAATTGATTTTTATCTACCTTTCTGCCAGGCAGTTCATAAGAGATGAACAAAGGTATTATAAACGAGTTATTACTAACTAGACAACCGCTTTACTTGCCGCGACAATGACAGTACAGTTCCGATCCGAAAGGCGGAACCGGACACCGATAGACTTGCATAATTGTATTAGCACGTCGGGGCACATGTCAACGATGCACCTATAATATATATTGTGTCAATACGACACGGTTATCTCTTACTATCATGAGGGAGTGTGGTCATTTGCTATCCTATCTCATAACAAAATGTAACCTGCATTTGTAAATTTTTCTAAATTATGAGTCTGCTTCTTTGTCTTAAGTTGCTTTGTCTTAAATTTTATGTACTATTTCAAACTACCGACGAGGAATATTCATGACGTATTTGGCACGGTAAGGATCCCTTGCATGTTCCTAGGTTAAATATTCAATTTTAACTTTGAGCTAGGGTTAAATCACAGTATATTAATTGACAGTTTAAATCATTACTAAATTAAAACACTTAGACCCGATTGCACAAACGTGCAATCGGGTCTAAGTGTTTTACTGTGGCACACAATTAGTTTCGTAAGTAAGTAATATTAGAATTTAACGTTAAGCTAACGGTACAAATGTCACCTAACACTGTTTTTTAAATCCCTGTACCATGATAGTATCGGCACATTACGTGGGTGTGATTAATGTACTTGAGTTACTCATGTATGTGTCTGTTCGGTACCAATTTACATTTACCGCCGTATTCTGACTAAATGCGATTACTTATTACAGTGTGGGTCTACCCGTTATTGAGAAACGAGAATGGGTTAAGATTTTTAGGGTTCCGTAGCCGAATGGAAAAAACGAAACCTTTTTAAATTCGATAATCCAAAATTTGGACTTCGCAGTTGAGACTTAGTAGGTGACGCAATCTCTAACGAAAGTTTTCAATTTTCATGGTCGCTGACATAAAAAAATCGTAAAGCCTACACTTGCAAGGTCCGTATCGATAATCCTTTACAAATGATATTGCGTTCTAAAACTAATTTTTCTTATTCGTTTGAAAGGCAGACTCTTCCAAAATGATAAAAAGTGCAAAATGGGGGTTTTAACTGCTAAAATATATTACATTATAAGCGTAAACAATAAAAAAAACTGAAATTAAGAACGGAAATTAGTTTGAACAAGATGTCGTATTATTTTTTGAGAGACAGCATATTTTTAAAAACCGCCAATATTTCATTAACTTTGTATGTTATAGGTTTTTTATCTAGATATCTAGATAATATCTCTTTGCGTAAGCTCTTTTCTTCAGGTTCCAAAGTCTTGCGTTTTGAAGACGCTGCTACAAGTTATTAATTCCACAATGGTGTAATGCGTTAGAAAAAAAAAGGAAAAGAATAGATTTTCACGGTCTATGGATGCAATATTTCAAGATGGTAGGGATGAAATTTAGATTAAATGTGGCATTCAGTGTTAAGGTAATATTAATCTAAATAACTTTTCTGAAACTATGAAATAAAAAGTTATTTTTATTAATTAAAAATTATAGAGGTGTTTAAAGATAATATCTATTCTAAGGTTGTTACTACGGAACCCTTAAATTATGCATAATACTCGCACTTAACCTCTTAATTTATAAATATTTTAGGGTAACAAGCAAGTAAGTAGCGATATTAATGGCAAGAAGCAATCTTTGCCTAAAAACACTACAGACGTTAGTGGTATGTTTTTTTATGATATTGAAAGGCAAACTAGCAGACGAATTTCTGATGGGAGGGAATTCACGCCGCCTAGAAATACCAAAGGTGGTAGTGGTGCATTGACAACCTGAGTCTGGGATATTAGGCCTCGAGCAAAAGTATGTTTTCTGGCTACCTTACCCTCCAAACCGGAACACGTGAATGGCAAGCACTGATGTTATGGAGTTGGAATAGGTAAGGCGGTAATACGAATCCGGGCAAGTTGCTATCTTATAGCTTTCATCTTTTACTACGTGCGTAAGTAATGTCAATAATAGTTATATAAAGTCTAGAATAAAACACAACAATGACGAGCACTAATGCCCAGGAGCAGAAATAATTCAGGCAATGATACCGATTCTAGCGAACTAATGGACGTTTGTACCACATTTGATTGACTACACTAGTGAAATAATCCAGTTACCCGACGCCAAAAACTTAAATGAGATTTAGGATACAACAATGTATAGACAAATTGTTTTTAAAATTGTGAATGTTGACATAGCACACGTAACGATCTATATGTAGGGCAATCTTCCAAATATGGAGGCTTGAGACATCTCTTTTAGATAACACGTATTTTTATTGTGAGATCTGGTTGGACAAGACTGGAATATAAATGGTATCTTCACGCCCATATCCCCGAAGCGGTAGGCAGAAGCACAACCAGGGCACCCACGACTAGCCGAAGATACTAAGTCCCAAAATGTGATAGGTGACAAGCCTATCGCCAACCGGGCACATATCCTATCTCGAGCAACATTTTTTTTTATTAGGAAATTTGGAAAAACCCAATTTTCTTTTTGTTGCCTGACCCGGGATTCGAACCCGGGACCTCATGCAGTCAACACCAACAACTGAACCGGTAGACCACAGAGGCGATAAATGGTCCCTGAGAAAATAATATGTCGCTATTCAAATGAGGCTAAGATGCACATGCAGCATATAAGTTTCGGGTTTGATAATTTAAACAAAAGAGAAAACTAACTTAACTTTGTTGAAATTTTCTGCTGTACGATTTTGTCCAATGTCAATATTTAGCTAAAAAGCTTAGCTATGGAAAAATAAAGAAAAGATCGATGTAAGAAAGATTTGATATTAATATACAATTGTAACAAATAACATTCACCATGTTAAAAAAAACGACGTGTTGCACTCCGGGAGTGCCGACAGGAGTGAAAACTTGAATATTAACGTTGTGCATTTTTGATATTTTGGAATGGTTAGAGAATAATTTTGTACGAATTGCTTTCACTATCAGAATGAAAGTGCTATCATTTATGTGGTAGAATACAATATTTATTTATTGCGCCATTCGTAAAAAATTGCACCGCTAAAGAAGTTTTCTCTTTAAAAAAAAGAACTCTATGAAGCGCCGATGAAATGGAATATATAATTACTTTTTCACTTATCTTCACGCGAAGTCCCTAACGGAGTAGGCAGAAGGTATCGAGTGCCAAATATCACGATCCTAGCAGACCAGCTTTGCTTCTTTCACAATATTACTTTTTCATACAAAATACGCCAGCTTTGGAGACTCTTGACACCATCCTCGGATGAAACCTGATCAATTGCATCGTAAAATATCAGGCTAGGTCTCCCCGAGTGCCTACATTTATCTATATTCGCATTTTATATCTGTTATGTCAATATTTCATCTGACCTTTCCACTTACATTTTTGACCGAAACAACGGGACATGCCCTGTCTCATTTAAACACCAGTACTTTCTTTAAAACACACTCTTTCTCGGATCTCACTGTAACAAATGCGGTCAGTGAGCGTTACACCACAGATTTTCCGTATCGCTCTCATTTTGACCGCAATTATTCTACTACCATGCTGTATCTGATACCCAAATCTCGATTCCAAAAAGTAGTAAGTATTCGATTGGCTTAGCGTCCTTGCCGCAGCACAGCGATGTAACATAATAAAATTATATGTCTATAGGCCACGGTTGCCTGTTACCGTCAGAAGACCCATGAAATGAAATGAAATGAAAATTATTTATTTGCGGAATATGTGTGTTAAAAAGTTGTTATAAAGATATTTAAGAATACAACATATTCTACCACATTGTGGTGTGCAAATATTTAGTTAATTTTACAAAGTTACATATTTCTATAAAAATGTACATTTAAATCACAACCCTTATTTACATTTTAATAAACATTTTATTTATTTATGAACATAAGTTTCATAATTTGTTATAAATTAATTTAAAGGTAGATTAATTTTTAGTCCTATCTACCGTACACTACCACCGTTTCCAAACCTTGACATGAGCTTGTTAGCTGACCTTTCACATTAAAAAGTAACGTTGGGATAAGCATAGATTTGTGCAAATATATCTATCGAAGTTATCTTTTCTAGATATAAAGGCTAAAATTAAAGATAAAACGGCTTCGGGTTTATTTCAGCCTTGCTGAATTTTTCTGCTTAGTCTTTTGTTCAATATCAACATTAACAGCTATGCTATGGCAAACTATAGAACAGCTTACAGATTTTGACATGAGACTACAACGTAGGTAACAACAACAGGAACAAGGTAGGTAGGTACAAACGTAGGTGTATTACTATAGGAGCTTAATATTTATTTTATTAATCTTTGGTAACGCTGCTGCATTTCCAAGGGAAAAATTGAGACAAAAATGTTGTTTATAGTTTTATCGGAATTTAGAAAAATACTTTTTTTGTATACACACATACGTACATATTATCTTCACGCCAAGTCCCTTATGGGGTAAGCAGAGAGTATGGAGTGCCAGACCTCACGATTCTGACAAACCCGTCTAGCTTCCTTCACATTCATTACCCTTTTCATACATACTCTGGTACAATTCCTGACGGATGCAGGAATTTATGTAATGAACACTTAGATGTCTGTATTTCCGAATCTGGGTGTTTATTAAATTTTTACAAATAATCAATTTATTTTTTCTACGGAAAAATGTCGCTGTTTGGCAGCCATAACACAAGCATACGCTTTTTTTGAGGCTTATTGTTATATTATTACACGTTACAAAAATCGTTGGAGAAGTTAAGGAAAAATAAATATATCACATGTAACTAAAATACTTATACTAAAAAGTGTACATAACTTGCTCATAGGAGTACAAAATTATTATATTTACGTCATATTCGAAATATTCAAACCGAATAAAAATATTAAAAACGGCTCTAACGATTACTAAATTTAGCTCTGAATTTTGATAATTAATTTAATAATAATAATATTAACTAAATAAATATTTCAGGACAAGCTACACAAATTGAACCTAACCCCAAAGTAAGCTCAACTAACTTACCGCTAATTAATAAATCATGATAACCGAAATGAAATTAAATATCTATAATAATGGCCTATCAACATGTTAATTTATTTAACGTGTACATAACTTATTTGCTACTGATAACATCTTATTAATAAACATGAACTAAAGTAAGAGTAAAGTTAAGTCAATAATAACAAAATAAATAACAAATATCCCTGGATAGGTTACAGAAATTGAATATAACCCCAAAGTAAACAAATTATATGCTTGTGTTATGGGTTAGATTAAAAGCTTAATGTTGATATAGGGACTTGGCATGAAGATAAGTATGTATGTATGTATGTATGTAGTGTTGATATAGCGACTTTCTTAGATTGCAGACTAAATGATATAAATAATAATAATAAATAAATATCCCTGGACAAGTTACAAGAATTGAATGTAAACCCAAAGTAAGCAAATTATATGCTTGTGTTAAGGGTCTCAACAATTCTAACACAGAATTAATACGTGAATAGATACCAGAATAAATTTAATAAACATCTAGACCCAAAAATGCAAACATCTAAGTGTTCATTACACAAATTCCTGCCCCCGTCAGGAATCAAACCCGAGTTTTGGTGATCGGTGTACTTAGGCGTATATGCTAGCTACTCAACCGACGAGGCGAAATTTGATATTATAGTCTGTATCACATTGTTATATAGACTATAATACCAGTGATTTTTGGAGTACTTTAGAGCATTTTTTTTTTATTAATAAAACTAAAAAAGTTTTTTGGTTACGTTTGATTTTTTTTACGCTAAATGGTCAGAAATCTGTAGATTATCTTATCAATCACCCTACTTTGCAGAGTAGACTAAGCGAGCATTCGCTCAATGTCACTAGCACCGGTATATCTAGCAAGGTGGCGGATTTTCGAAGTGGTTTATATATACATTTACAGCAACAACATACAATACATTTTTTCCCCGTACTGGTCCGGGCTCCTTTGTAGAATAGACCATCTGTCCTCCTAGCCAGGCAGCTCGTAAAGACGAGCATAGGCTCACCGTCACTAACACCGTGACATCTGACTAGGTGGTCAAGTTTAGTAGCGACTCGTCCGGATTGGTACCACCGCCTTACCTATTTCTGCCGCCATAACGTCATGACGTGTTCCGGTTTGGAGGGTAAGGTAGCCGGTAAACTTACTTTTGCTAGAGGCCTAGCATCCCAGCCTCAGGTTGGCAACGCACCATTACCACCTTTGGTGTCTCTAGGCGGCGTGAATTTCTTAACATCAGGAAATCCGTCTGCTTATTTGCCTTCCAATATCATAAAAAAAAAATCGTCTGTTTACTGCTAAAACGTAATAAATGCATTTTTTTCCAAAGATGAGTTATAAAAGCATTTCTATGTCATTTTCGACGCTCCTTCTGGTGAAATCCAATAAGTGCTAGGACTGTTAAGGTAAACATGTGGTAAATGTAATAAAACATCAATTACAGAACTGATGAATGGAAGTAAAAATACTTGAGATGTATTCAAGTAAAGCAGATACAAGTGAAACACGTTATATCACTTTAATTTTTTTCTTTGTTGGTCTAGTAAGTACTTTATAACTAAGTTTGGGATAAGCTAAATTTTTTTAAGCGCATTTATTTACTTTTTTCAGTAAAAAAATATACAGACAAAAAGATATAAATACATATATTCTTTTTTTTATGTCGATCCATTGTAGATACATTATTTTCCAGTGAAATTTAATAACCGCATTTATTGTTTTTTGTCTGTAAATAATTAATTTCTACTTTTCAATTACAGTTAAAATTACAGATATAATTAAAATATAATCAATAAAATATTAATTTGGTGGTAAATCTTTGTGAGTAATGTTTTTTTCAAATCAATAAATATAAACTTAATGTACAGGCTATAGTACAGGCTATAGTATGAACTTTACTCTTACTTTAAGACTTTATTTATTAATAAGACGGCCAGTGTCTATGTTTTAATTATATAAAAAGAATATAGCCCCCACTTCAGAAAAGCTATTTTGTTTCTTAAAAAATCTTATCTGAAAATTAATCCCGTTAAATTACAACACCAAACAGAAGTATTTTATTAGTTTTTCTATTTAAAGGCTTGTACTAAAGCATGCCATTATCAATAAAATAAATCAATTAATGCCAAGCGATGCTTTTAGAGAACCTGTCTGGGTTTCTTCTTACTTTTCACACTTAAGAATTCAATTAATCTCCCTACACCCGTTCTGGAGCAGACTTCGTGACTAGTAATTACTTTTTATAACAAGAAGCATGCAACAATATACGCTCCGAGAAAATAAGAAGAAAATATCTTAATGTTAACGGATCCCGAACAATGAACGATGACAAGGATGTTTCTTGTAGCACGTTTTAAAGGATAATCTTGTTGAGCGGCTCTAAAAGGAAGAAACAATGTAATGATACCACGGACGAAACAACGAAGATAACTAACAAGCTATATCTTACAAGATTTACGCCTATCATCCATCATCGATGAATTAATCTGGTTTCCAGTATTGCCTAGAGATATTTCAATATCCCACAAAAGAATCTCATTTATTTGAACATACCTGCCGACTTCTCTTCATATTTCTGCGGGGATAACAAAGGCTGGGATCAAGACATGACCCCTGGGCGAACGGCGTGCGCGGACGCAGCAAGAGGTAAAAAACCACTTGCACGAGCACGCAAATGAAATCGAAATAACGTAACTGTGACGTTCAAGCCTGAACGCTTATCGAATTAATATCGAAATCGAATAGGAGACTAAAGTACTTATATTCTGAAGATGTGACTCTAACTGTCGCATTCAGAGACGTCAAAACATTTAATTTATCACCGAGTCACAATTTTGTACAGAAAATGTCAACTTAATGACCGATTAAAAAATAATTGTCGTCTTTAAGTGCGACCGCAAAACGTGAATGCGAGTACAAGTCGGTACACACAGTCACAATACCAATGTCTCAGTTTAGTTATCTGCATGTAGTTTTATTTAATAAAAAACATTAATTGTATATTATTATAATGTTTTATAAACAATGACGCCATCTGTCTTTAAGTTTAGTAGAAAAATTCACTATTACATATTCGTCAGGCGTCAGATCAGCTATTGTAGTAAAATATAGTAAGTTACATTTTATTCGTTTTCTTACAATTACAGTAAAATATAAACTAATTAAATGTAACGATTAGAAGTTTCTTTTCATTTCAACAAAAGCTTTAATGATATTTAAGCTTAATATTTTTTAAGTTGTTGACATCGATTCGTTTTCTACACACAGTACGAGGTCGTAATAGGCCCTCGAAGCCATAGCAAGGTCTCGGAATAAGATACGGCTTTTTGATTAACTATTGTCGGGCGCCTGCCAGTGGAGTTGCTTGGCGGATTCTTTTGATTTTTTTTTATCTAAATCACCGTCACAGAAACAATAATTTTAATGTTGTTTTGATGCTTTTTCTTTTGGGCTGATAACCTTGAGTTGGACATAAATTTAACTTGATGTATGAACCAGGAATTGTCATTAAATAAACTGCTTCTTGGACACGATTTAATTTTGATATAGGCCATCTTAGGAAATAGCTAACTGTTTAAACGGGTTTCTGCTCGCTTATTAGATATGAGGGTACATTTATGAAAATAATGATTTTGTAACTCTAATCATTTCTCAATCTTAAAAGTTTTTCTTTCTCTTCTAAGAGCTACTTTTTATGGTATGTTCAAATTTTTTTAGTTTCTTTTAGGTTTTCTGGATGGGTTTTACTTTGCTTTTTCAAAAACATTTCAATTTTATTATTTTATAAAATCTTTTGTAAGCATAAAACTTTCGAAATAATTAATATATTTTATGAGTCCATATTTGAAAAGCTTATCAAATTGAATATTCAAATGAAAATAAATATTACATAAAATATTTACTTCACAACAAAGTCTGTCACCGTAAAGAATACAGAGGATCTTTGTTACCTGCGATATAATAAGTACCCCTGACAAACACCCTTTTATAGCTGGATTGCGTTTTTTCGAAGGGTTTTTATAAGTCACGTTTCGTCTCTTAATTTCAAGTAGCGAAATCATTACGAAGTTTCTTTTATTTATTGTGAAGAGAAGATACGAAAACATACCTACTTATATAGAGAACATAAATGTGCTTGATTTAAAATTCTTTTTAGATTAAAATAGAATTTACGTTTTTCTCAGATTTCTTTATCTTGAGTACAAAGGCTATTAAACATTTACTTATTAATAAGCCTAGCGGAAGAAAGTTTAAACAAAATACAAACAAGCAAAGCTCTTGCACTTTTATTAGTATTTGAAAGTGTGTTTAACGTTCAAACAACATTTGTATTTTGCTTAATTTTTAACCAAGTTCACAAAAACGAGTCAGGTTCTCGATTCGGCCGGTATATTTTTTTTATGTATGTACACCGATTTCCCGAGGCTTCTAAAACGATTTGCGTAATTCTTTTTCTGTTTGATACAAAATAGTCTCGAATTAGTCCCATAAAAATTTGAATCAGGCAGGACTATTAGTTTTCATTTTATTGTAATTCCTGATTTCCTGATTGTAAGAAATTCACGCTGCCCATACACACCAAAGTTAGTAATAGTGCGTTGCCAACCTGAGGACGGGTTAAGCTTCGACCAAATATACGTTTCCCAGCTACCGGCACCCTCCAAACCGGAACACGCCAACAGCAAACACTATTGAAATATATATAGAAATAGATAAGACGATGGTACCAATCCTGACGAGTCTACCACTTAGTAAAAATCACAGTGTTAGTGACAATAAGCCTATGTTCGCGTTTAACGAGATACCTGGTAGGAAGGCAGATGTTCTACTCTGCAAAGGAGCCCGAACCAACATGGAACTTTGGTCGTGGAGTATCAACCTAGGTCTCCCAAGGCACATCTCTCCATTTTATATCCGCATTGTAAATCTGTTTCATACACAGTTTATATACAACAAACAAAGCAAATCCCAATGAGAAAAAGTAAGTATTTTCACGCTCATATCCCCGACAGAGTAGGCAGGGGCATAACCAGGGCACCCACGACTAGCCGAAGATACTAAGTCCCACAATGCAACAGGTGGCAAGCCTATCGCCAACCGGGCACGTATCCAATCCCTAGCAACATTTTATTTAATTAAAATATCGGAGTATCTTCACGCCCATATCCCCGAAGAGGAAGGCAGAGACACAACAATGGCACCCACGACTAGATAGCCGAAGATACTAAGCCCCGCAATGTGACAGGTGGCAAGCCTATCGCCAACCAGGCACATATCCTATCCCGAGCAACATTTTTTTTATTAGAAAATTGGAAAACCCCAATTTTATTTTTGTTGCCCGACCCGAGTTCGAACCCGGGACCTCATGCAGTCAAGTCCAACAACTGAACCGCTAGATCACAGAGGCAATCGAAATAAATGATCTTAAACCATTTGATTTTAATAATTAAAATTGAAGCAAATGCAGTCATTTGTTTCCCTTCTACTAAAAGAACTATTAGTAAAAGAAATCAAGTCCGTTTCCTTGGTAATTACCAAAGTTCGTGGTAAGTTCACCCTACACGTAACACGCAAAGAAAATTTAAAGCGCTAAAAGTAATATGCGATGAAATGGCTGTTATTATGGTGTTATGGTGATTTTAAAACAACGTTATGTTTTTCTTAACCGCTACATTATCATTATTTCGTAAAAATAAAATGACGTCAATAACATCTAGCTGTTTGAGTGGGTTTTTAACCCCTGACGAAAAATTAAGAGTGTTAAAAGTTTGACATGTCCTTATGTGTGTGGGCGTATGTGCGCGTGCGTGTGTGTGTGTGCGAGTCTGTGGCATAGTAACCGATTTCGATGCGGATTTTTTGTTCAAAAGCTGACGTCATCGAAATAGTTCTTAGCTACATTACTTGTAGATTTTGTTTAGGGTTGTTTTTGAAGTGAAAACTTCTTTAGCGACGTTACGCAGTTTTTTTGGAATGGGTAGAAAACTTCTAAGCTTGCGTCAGGACACGTGACCTGATCATAAATTCGTGTTAATGTTCGTGTTGTCATGTTTGTGTACGATAGCGCAATAAATAAATATTGTATTCTACCACATAAGTGATAGTACTTTCATATTGATGATTAAAGCAACTCGTGCAAAATTATTCCCTAACCATTCCAAAATATCAAAATGCATAACGTTAATATTTAAGTTTTTACTTCTGCCGGAGTGCAACCGGTGGTTTTTTTTTAATAGTATAAGACAAAGCTTATACTTTTTTAAATAAAAATACATTATTTTAATGCAAATGTACTATAGATTGATAGTTGTAAGAAACTGTATAAAATATTTATTTAATTCAATGTAAAAAGATAAACATGTAACTTCATTGCCAGCTGTTTCTAAGTTTTATATAATTTCTGAGACATACCCTATTATCCAGGCTAATATACTAAAATATAAGTTAAAAGATGATCAAGTCCTGCAATACCTCGTATTGGTACCACTCCCTACCACTTTACTTTACTTTACCTTAATTTTTCTTGACATCATAACGTCAGCTTTTGCTATAATTATAGTGTCATGTTCTGGTTCCAGTGGTAGGAGAGGTAACGGATAACAATCCTTATTTATATGACATTCTGAAAATCAAAGTCGTTTTTTGGAACTTAGTTATTAAAACGCAAGAAGAAGAACATGCCAAAACACGAGTTATATTCCGTTCCTTTCCAACAATTCTGAGCCATATCTGATTTACTTTAATTAGTCATTCTTTTTGACACTTCCGTATTTCAAATGAAATATTATATCGTGACACAGATCACTTGTGACCTTAAAAGGTTTTAAGAATGTTTTTTTCATATTCCACTTCTAAAATTACTAGTCTCATTATTGCGTTTCGCAAAGTGGGGTACGCGAACCCCTAGGGATTCGCCATTCGACGGCAAGGGGTACGCGACAAAATTTACGTAATTGTGCTGTGTTGAGTGACAAGTGGCAGGCACGTGCGTTACATATGGTGGCGCTAAATACAGAAATCGACTTGATAAAAAGTCAGAAATAGAGTTAAAATTATCCAGAATTACTCCTAAAATTGACTGCATTTGTGACAGAAAAGGAGCACACCCATCACATTAATGGTAGTAAAAAGTATTTCCTTTCGCACTTAATTGTTACCTTTTATTGAAATAAAAACATATTTTTTGTGAATAATCAACTTCATCATTTTTTTTGTGGGGGACTTAATTAGTTACTTTAACTTTTTGTAGGGGTTCGCTGTAACATGGAATCTTTAACAAGGGTACGTGAAGCTAAAAGTTTGAGAAACCCTAAAGTTTAGAACTATAGTGCCACCAACTTATTCTGTAGACAACACCTAAACTTAACAGCTATTTTATGTGATTTAAGGGTCGGATGGGTTATTGACAAATGTTGAACATTAGTTAATTTGGATAGTGGTTGATGGTCCCACAGGAACATTTTTCGTAATAAAAAAACAACGATTTGCACTCCTAGAATGCCGGAAGAAGTGAAAACTTGAAAATTAACGTTGTGCATTTTTGATATTTTGGAATAGTCAGGGAATAATTTTGCACGAATTGCTTTAATTATCAGTATGAAAGTACTGTCATTTGTGTGGTAGAATACAGTATTCATTTATTGCGCTATCGTACACAAACATGACAACACGAACATTCGCGCAAGCGCCCTGCGCCGTCTTACGAATTTTCGATCAGGTCACTTGTCCTGAGGCGAGTGTAGAAATTTTTACCCATTCCCAAAAAAGCGCGCAACGATGCTATAGAAGTTTTCATTTCAAAAACTATCCGAGTTACCCTCTATGTGTGTACCGAATTTCATGAAAATCGGTTCAGCAGTTTGGGTGTGAAGGCGTGACAAACAATCATATAAACATTTGCATTTATACTATTAATAGTACATATTACCTACTTAATCATAATTATGTAAAGTTTCGATTATTATAGCTCTCTTTTTAGTAAGAAAAGCCGTTTTAATGTAATAGTTTCAAAGATTTTTGACGCCCCATTCGGATGAAATTGGTCGTGGAATGTCTAAACTAGGTCTTCCTTAGTACCTTAATTTCTCTTTTTTAAATCCACATTGTGTATCTGTTGTATATACAGCTGGCTAAGCTGTACCAAATAAGTTATTTATTTGGTTGATACTACTATTATTTCTACTATTATTGATTATTTACTAAATGGGCGCTATGCGATATAAGTAAGGGAACATCTGATTTAAATCAGAATTTGATAAGTTGACCCAAGTGCCAAAGATGGATAATATAAAACAATGTTGTAGCTAAAATAATAGAATGGCCACTCTGCGAGCCCGTCATCCAAACGAGAAACACGATCACAATTTATACTTGGTAATATTTTGCTATGAAGTTGCTAACGATGTACCATTGTTTACTCTGTGATTTCGTAACTTATTAGATACTGTTACTAATATCTTATGTGAATGAAAATTCCGTATATTATAGTACTGGGTTTTATTGTATGATTTTATAAGAAAGCAGTAAAGCTTTCTAGAGATAAACGCTTTGTTTGTCGATTGGCAATTGCGTAGGTATGATGTTTTTGTAAATTTAAACTGACCAACCACAAAGAATATAACTTTTTAATTTAATTTTGTCTGCATTTCGTAACATTATTATTTTTTTATTTTCTTTAATCTTTGAGATAATGTTATATGAATAGCTCGTCCCAGCTTCTCGCGGGTGGACAAACTTCTACGTTTTTATATTTAAAAACTTTCCTCTTGTATCAATCTATCAATTTAAACAAATGGCATTAAAATTCGTTTTGTAGTTTCAAAGACATACATAGGACAAACAGCGGAGAGTGACTTTGCTTTAAACTAGTACGTAGTAAATAAAGTTATTTTTTAATAAATAATAAAATAATAAATAAAAAATGCATAAAAATTACTTTTATTTAGTTATCTGTTCGGCTTTATCATTCGGTATTCATCATCATATATATTTAGAAACTTTGAAAGGGCTATTATTGAATATAAGAAAAAAGATGTGACAAAATAATCATCTGTCACAGAAAGTGCCAGATAGGTCCCTATCTAAGCTAAAATTATGCGCCCACTACTCCCTCAGTTTTAATAGTTGTGTTAGTGTGAATATAAAAAACGACAACTTAACCGTACGTGTAAATTTTTTGAAGAAAAGGGCGGGTCATTTCATATTAGTCGAACTAAGTGATTGGGTCCTCACTATTCAAAGGATTTAATTTTAACGGTTTTGATCCAATGTAAAATCTAAGCTAAGAAACGTTGACATCGTCCACAACCGTTAGGAAAAAGCTGAGATATCTACAATCACGTGATGCTACATGTGTATGCTAGTGCTTCCTTACGTTATTTAGAACTGTGCTACGTGTCAAATAGGAGTAGAAAGAAA
>NJDC01058202.1:304447-356095 GCA_002245475.1 Calephelis virginiensis | reverse complement strand
TCATTTCATATTAGTCGAACTAAGTGATTGGGTCCTCACTATTCAAAGGATTTAATTTTAACGGTTTTGATCCAATGTAAAATCTAAGCTAAGAAACGTTGACATCGTCCACAACCGTTAGGAAAAAGCTGAGATATCTACAATCACGTGATGCTACAGGTGTAAGCTAGTGCTTCCTTACGTTATTTAGAACTGTGCTACTTGTCAAATAGGAGTAGAAACAAAAAAAAAGTATGTTCGGATCTATAAAGTTATTTTGTATGTAATTGTAATAAGCAATATTCTGATTCGGAAAATAAAAATGCTCGTAAAAACATCATAAAATTGTTTATAAGCGATCGCTAACTTTACATTTTATAGATTCTACCGCCACAAATCTGATTTTAAATGACCTTTACCTTTTCTATGCCATATTCCAGGCGTAAGATATTGAACATTAAGTTCAATACAAGTTGTAAGTTTCGTATTTAACATCTGTTATGAGTAGTTTGATAGCTATAAAAGTGCAAAAAAAACCGTAGCGTACCTACAAACTGGACCTAATCTTCTTCAGGATTATCTCATTTTCGAAATATTTAAATATAATAATGTATTAAAAAAAAACAATTAAATGTTATCTTATCAAATTCAGGACAGCATTGACTGAAATTTAGAATATTATATAAATATAGCAGTAGTTATTAAGAATAGCAATTACTTGTTTATTTTAGTTTATTAGTGTTACTTAAGTAAGGCTTTTGGAAACCAAAGTGAGATTAAAAAATTAAATTGTAAGTAAATCTACCTATCTGTAGTAAAAAAAAACTAACAGGGCCATCTTTATAATTAATCTGTTTATAAAACGTTATAATTACTGTTCTAAGTCACAACTAAAATAGTAGTAGTATCTTCAAGCCCATAACCCCGAAGATGTAGGCACTGGTGCAACCAGGATACCCACGACTAGCCGAAGACACCAAGTCCCACAATATGATAGGTGGCCAATCTATCGTCAACCGGGCTCATATCCAATCCAGAGCAACATTTTTTGTTTAATTATAAAATTGGAAAAACCATACTTTGTGATGCCTGACCCGGGAATCTAGCCCGGGACCTCTTGAAGTCAAGTCTAACAGCTAGACCGACCACAGAGACGATTTTTTATTTTTATCTAGAGGCGAGAAATAGTAAACAAATTTTTGATACGCATCTGTTATCAACTGTATATTAAATTAAAACAACACCAATTTAATTAAAACCAAAGTAAGGGCAAGTACAAATAAAATTTAATTGGCCACTCACACCATTGGTAATCATGACGATCGTCAATAGACGGTCAAGAATCATTTCTGCGTACTTTTAATAGCCTATATTACCTTACAAAATGCAGCTTTTTTGAGTACTTTCTATTATAGGAGAAGTCGCAAAGTCAACTTCGTAGATTTTAGATTTTACATTTTTTTGTCATCTTATCACAAAATAATCTTAAACGGACACGTATCCAATGAAAGATTATGTTATTAATGATTAGCTAAGTTTGACACCTATTAAATAGTAGGAATAAATTAGGTACTTTTGGCTAATAATATGTGCACTGGTTGTACTTCTACCTACCTTTTCCGGGATTAGAACGTGATACGTTATTTCATAAATTACAACAATCATTTTTTCTCTTTATAACAATGTGCTAGATCCAGTTTAAGATCTTAAAACTAAGCCTTAAATAGACTATAGACTTGTAAGTTTGCCTTTTAGCCTACAAAAGTAACGAGTACGAAAAACACATGCATATTGATGAATATAAATAGCTTTTTTGTAAAGTCAAAAAAATCCTGTAAAGTAAAAAATAAGTAAAATAATTCCTATGAAGTTAAATTGATGCCTAACAAAGCTTTTCACTCGTCTAAATTAAACTCATATATAGAATAGACAAAATGTAAATGTATAGAAATATAGATACGAATGGTAAGCTTGGCTATAGTATACGTAAGTTAGGTCTGTCGTCCAACGGGTGGTGTCCTTAGTAAGTTGGTTGGCCGGCGGTCGCTTTGCCTCTACTAGTTCGGTAAAGACCCAGTCGTGTATCGGACGCGCGCTGCAATCACTCCTCAAGCGGCGCGCGCAACTACAAACATACAAACTTAAATACACGTGTGTAGACTGTGACAAGACAAAGTGCATTTGGGGTGTCAGTGGGGTATTTTGGCGGGAGAGGGGTGATCGCCCGCTTTACATTTGATAAGTTGGCTTTTGTAATACCAGGATAACAGTAAGTACCTACAGTTTGTGTCAACAATCTTTTGTAGAGCTTTTGATAAAGTTTTTAATGTGTCAAAAATGCAATCAATATTAATATATGGTATTAATAATTAATTTGTAGAGCTTTTTGCATGAATAAACTTATTGTAATAAAAATGTAGAGCTTTTTTAACAACTAAAATATAACTAGTTCAAAAAACACCAATATGACAAAACAAATAAACGTATTATAAGATTATATTACATATTACACAAGGTTTACCCGCGACTTCGTTAGCGTAGTATAGATTTTCTTACAAACTTTCATTCTCGTTAGTTATTTGAGGGTTGATTTTTGAAACAGACGTTTGAGACAGACGTTTAAATATATTGGATAGATATTCCTTGATCTGTCTAAATACATAGTTAATGTATTTTCAATTTATATTTTATCGTTAATGAAAGTGTCTAAATATGAATATATAATTTTAAGTTACAAACTTTTTCAATTACGAGAAACGCGTACTGTTTAGAGACACCAACGATGTTAATGATGCATAGTCAAGATGAAATTAGGATGTTAATAATTTTGTAAATAATTTCACGTTTCTCTACATCCAAATTGAAACAAAAAAATCAAAGGCGCCGAAACGTATAACAGAACTGGACATTTAGGGTGGCATTCCACTAAATCAAATTTACTAGGAACACCGAAATTTGATCAAATATGATTTCCACAAGGTGAGTTTTTGTAATAAAGATTTTGATTTTTGAATCAAATGACAGTGAGCTATTAAGAAATCTTGAAAAAAGATGTTGAGTGAGTGGGATGGGTATCTGTCCAAATAAAATAATTAAAATGTTGTACATAGATATTGGCGAAAATGTTTGACAAGTGAAGTATTAGCCTAGAGACAACCCTTCGAAAAACATACATACATATAGAGATAATGAGACAGTTGATATTATACGGTTTAATCGCGACATACCGCAACAGTTTTGCATGAAATTGTATAGATCTTTTGAGCAGATAGTAATAGAATTTTTGATCTAGATTACACTACATATTGCTTAGTGACGTCAAAATTCTATCTTATAAATATTATAAATGCGAAAGTTTGTCTGTTTGTTTGTTACTTCTTCAAGCAAAAACTGTTGAACCGATTTACATGCAATTTGGCATATACATAGAGGGTAACTTGGATTTTCACATAGGATAATTTTTATCCCGAAATAATGTTCCCGTGGGACCTCGCGGGCAACAGCCAGTATGTTTCTAAAGGCTAATTAGTTACAAAAGTACTCTTAAATACTTGTACTCTATAAAAGGGAATATGCAACAAACTTGTATTCAGCTCTTGAATATCTATTACCTACATACAAATTGGAAATTGGAACCTGAGTTTGTATCATTTTTGACTCTTGAACACAATACTTGTAAATTATTAACATATTTTATTAAAAACATGCACATGCATACCTTCACGCCAATTTCCTTATATAGTAGGCAAAGAGTATGGCGTGCCAAAGCCCACGATCCTGGCAAACCATCCTGGCTTCCTCCACGTTAATTACCATTTTCATACAAACACGACGGTTTCGGAGACTCTTTACAGTTGACATCATCCTCGTAAAACACCCGAGCGATTTAATTGTGAAATAGATAGGTGTCGACCTAGGTCTCCCCGGGTAATTTATTATATAATAAATAATAATTTGTTATATCGGATTAATTGATCATTTTTTGGAATCAAGTGTTAATAATTCGGTAGTATTGTGTTTAAGAGCATAAAATGAATTAAATTCCATTTGAATTTCCAATTCACATGAAATCGACATTCAATAGCAAATCGACAATATCAATTTATATCGCTAAAGTTTAAATTTTTTGGAACGGCTTGCCTAAATTGATCCTAATACCTTATTTAATCTTAGCGTCATAACGTTATATTGATAGTATGGTAGGACTACAGCAAGTTACGCAAGAGATTTAAGACCGCAGCATATCCTTATTTCGTATCTAAAGTCCATAATCTCAGAACTAATAAAAAAATCAGGTCAAAAATAAAGATGTCAAATTTTATAAAGTACTTACATTTTCAAATTTTCACAATTATTTTTAATGATATCTAATGGTTTATTTTGTGGGTTGATGTCAAAATAATGACATATGGTTAGTGTAACTGTCATAGTGGTTTCAATTGTTAGTGTGTTGATTCTACCAATTTTAGGTCAACTTGCACATTTTGCTCAAAAAAAAACATGACGTCAAGGGAGCTAACATTTATGATACACCTAATTTGGTCGCTATCCTGATATTTGGAAGTTTGTAATTATAAAAGCCTTTGTTACTTAAGTTTGCGTCATATATTAACTAGTAAAATTTATCTGTATACGAGAATCTGTGTTGAAATTTTAACTAATTTATAATTAAAAAAATAATTTATAAAACAATTAACTGATTAAATTAAAATTAATAAGTTGATTAATAATTAATTCATAATTCAAAATTTAAAAGTTTACGATTTTTGTGTTTGATTGTATTTGTAGAGTGGTAGAGTAAGAAAGATAAGAAAGGATACTGGAGTTTACTGGTCTAAATTTATCTGGCCTATTTAAAAAATATAGACTAAGATACTCCAAGGTTGTAAGTAGACATTACAGTCTTTACTGCATAGTAATCCAGACTACAATGTCCACTTAAACCTTGGAGTACTTCAGTCTATGTTTATTAATAAGAAGTATCTCAATCTTCATACACATTATTTTTTTTTCATCTACTATGTTTGTTTAGTTTAGTATATTTTATAGGAAATAAATTCGTCTTTATAAACGCTACCTTAAGAATAGTGTTGTAAACAAATAAAATCATTATTCAAAGATGTCTTGATGCTAGAATGTCAATACCTGCAATTGTCGCGTTCTTACTTACGGCCAACTTTTATAAATTATCTACTGGAGATTGCTAAGCTAATTATTAAAAATAACAGTTGTATGGTAACTAATCTAGATAAGCACCATCTCTTATCCTAGACAAGTTACTGAAATTGGTCATTAGGAGGTATAATTTTATTGATCCGGGTCCCCTGTGTTGAATAGATCAACTGCCTTTCCAACCAGGCAGCTCGTAAGAGGCGAGTATAGGTTAAATGGTTCGCTGCCATCAAGACTGGTGGTCACATCACATCACTGGTGGTCGAGTGCTGTGCAGCACTTGCCCGGGTAGGGATCCACCGCCTTACCTATTCCTGCTGCCATAACGACGTCGTCGTGTTCCGGTTTGGACGGCAGGGTAGCCGGTAGACTTGACACAATAGGCCTAAAATCTCGGACACAGGACAGTGACGCACCTATAATATCTATGATGTTCATAGGCCACGATATTTTTTACCATCAGGAGAGACATGAGCTTGTTCACTGCTTATCTTATAAAAATGGTAGTAGTAGTAGTAGTGGTAGTCACAAGGAGCAAGCAAGCGGCGCAACCACAAGGTCCATCGTGTCTATAGAAAACTGTTATAGTTATGGTGTAGATAACTGTATCTCACACCAGGAGAGTTCCCTTTAAGGCTATCACAAAAATACGCGAGCAAAGAATTAGGCAATAGCTAGTATGACGTAGTTTTCAGAATATGGCATAAGTGACCACGTAGTATAATTTAGCTTTTGTGTAGAGAAATGGAAAAAGGAAATGTCCACGCCGACCCCATGAAAGGTCAAGAAAATGAATCATTTCTAAACATCCATTAGTCAAAGTAGTACCTACTTAGAACGGTAGCTACGTAATAATTATATGACGCACTCGTATATGAATAACATGCTACTTCACTCGGTTTTATTTTTCACACCTTGTTATCTTGGACTGTGCTGTGGCAAGAAAAAAAAAGGTTTTTTTAATGAAATTAGTTAATACAAATTTAAAATAATTTAGCTTTATTTAGCTACTAGCTGACCCGGCAGACGTTGTTCTGCTATTCCTTAATATGATTTTAGTAAAAAAAACTGGGGTAAGTCACTCTTATCACTTAGGGGTATGAAAAATGGACAGTAGCCGATTCTAAGACCTACTGAATATGCATAAAATATTTGCTGAAAATCGGTGAAGTCGTTTCGGAGAAGTACGGTAACTTACATTGTGACACGATAATTTTGTATTATAGCGATATATCTACGCAAATGAAAAAATCTAGCACATACTTTTATTTTTATGTGAATTCGTTTGTAAGTAATCGTGCGCTGGTAGCTTAATTAATCTTTTATGGAAGATAAATAAGTAGGTGAAGGGATTATGGAGCAATCCAGGTAGGTCTGCCAGGATCGTGAGGTTTGGTACTCGATAATGTCTGCCTACCTCGTAAGAGACAGGAAAATGAACCTGAGACCTCTTATAGTCAACGCCAACACTATACCACTAGACCACAGAGGTAACTAAATACTCGTAAATATTCTCTCATAAAATACGAGTTATTGTTTGTTGAAGTTTTATATATATTATTATTTTGAGTTACCTTGAGCTACTTCTATCTTATCTGTGATTAGTGTAGTTTTGGAAGTAATAAGAGTCATTACTGACTTCCGGTTGTTTACACTTTGAATTCTTATCTGCTTTAACCTTGTAAGATTTTGGTAATTCGGAGAATGTCAGTATGTTTTATTTTTGCTGATTCATGTATACACGAAATTATAAAAGAAGTTTACAATATATCTTATTTTATTTAAATGTTATGCCCGTATGGTTGTCACTTAACTTCTTCTAAACGACTTGATCAGTTTGGTTTAAATTTTCCATGCATAATTCAATGAATTTCTGGGCGGTTAATCATTCACTTTACTGAAAAGTACTAGATTTAGAAAACCAATAGATTTTTCATCATTTGTAGGAGTACAAATCACAGTTAAACTTCAGATCAAGTGAAAGTTTCTGCACCTTAAAATATAACCTTCAGGAAGTATGTACGCTATTTTTCCAAGTCTGACTAAGCAAAGGTTGCAAGAGGCTGAATTATTGAGAAGTTGTTTTGTTGATACCTGACACAGTTTTTATTTTTCTTTTGCTACTAGCCAAACTCTTGAACTTCACGCCGCTTGCCTCTGCATTGTCCCTATTGTATCTAAACGAAAATATGGAAAAAAATATTTGCACTCCGGGAGTGCCAGCCGAAGTGAAATCTTGAATATTAACGTTGTGCATTTTTGATATTTCGGAATTCGGATTCATTTATTGTGCTATCGTATACAAACATGACAACACGAACATTCGCGAAAGTGGCCTGCGCCGTCTTATTCGCGCAAGCGCCCTGCGCCGTCTTACGAAATTTCAGGTCACGCGTCCTGACGTGAGTCTTAAAGTTTTTACCCATTTCAAAAAAAGTGCGCAACGCCGCTCAAAAGTTTTCACTTCAAAAATTAGCTTTCTCAAGTCGTTTTCAAAGGAAATGTATCCATTTTCAAATAAATTTAATTTTTTATTTCTCAAACTTGCTTCCACTTGCGGAACTGATCTCAAATAAAGCATGTTTATAAGGAACAGATACCGTTTGCTATGCATTTAAAGACTGACAAGAGGCGACGCCGGTACAGTGATAAGTGAACTACGATTCGTCGTTAAGATAACACTGTCCGTTACAAAACTACCAAGCTCCATGACTTTGGAGAATTCTTGATTTACTTTTTTGACGTAAGGTTATTACCGTAAGTGTTTGATCTATTGACTTTAAGAATAATGTGTTAATTTAAACATGCATGTCTTAACGCTTGATTGTGGTTTAGGGAGAGAGTATTAAGTGAGAAGTGTCACAACTCCTGCCGACCTGCTTAGATTCGTCTACATTAATTACTCTTGTCATACTAATGTAAATTTAAAATGAAAACCGAAGACATTTGACTTTTGATTTTAAACAAATGTATTGACAAAGTAATTATGATAATACTAATTAAAGCCAAATCTGGTGCAGTTACAAGTATCACAATATGATTTTTTTTTTACATTTAGTAATGTTACCAAAATACTAACTTACGCACAATATATCAAGGGGGCAACGAGTGCTACGTATTAAAAAAGAAAGAAAATTATTCATTTGCGGAATATGTGTGTAAATGAGATGTTACAGAAACATTTAAGTATATCAACATATTCTATCAAATTTTGGTGTGCAAATATTTTAACATTTATAAAAAATATTATTTATTTACATATGGTTTAACTTTTAAGCCAATTATTTACATTTATAACTAGTTTAATTAATTATTACCAAAACATTTAAAAACTATAATTGAATTTAACCCTGTCTACCATAAACTACCATCTCTACATCCATCTAATAACTATTAACAATCTCTACTCGTACATACATCTAATGCCATCCACATTAATTCCTTTTCGTGAAAACACGCCAGTTTGGATACTCTTCACACCAGCTTACGATACCCTAGCATTTGGTCGTGAAATTTCAACTTCGTACTCTTTTATTATATACATCACTACATAGTATAAAACAAAATCGCTTCCTCTGTCCCTATGTCCCTTTGTATGCTTAAATCTTTAAAACTACGCAACGAATTTTGATGCAATATTTTTAATAGATAAAGTGATTGAAGAGAAACGTTTATATGTATATTTCATAATCGTGCGAAGCCGGGTGGGCTGCTAGTAATAGTATAAGAAGTCAAAACTAGCCTAGTATAAAGAATTTGGACAACTCAAATTGCAATATAATCCTGTTAAACACAAAGGTACTGATCTGCATAATATTATCATTAAGAAAGGGGTCTACAGAAACATGTAGCGATGTAGAGTCGGCGCGGGCAGCGTGTTTCGTTGAACTCTTTCCTAGAAGTAGATGCGCTTGCGCAATCGTATTCGCAGCGCCAAACATAAGTTCATTTGAATGGGTTGTCAGAGATAATAAAAGTTGTAGTCAGTTTTTTACTTTTTTGATGTTTTACACTTTTTTCACGTCTGTGGTTTTTAAATTTTATCTTAAATCAAAGATGTCCAAATAATATACATTTAAGTGTATAATAGTAAATAAAAAAGTATCTTCAAGCTCGTAATCCCAGGAAGTAAGTAGACTGAGAAACAACCAGGAACAAATAGCCGAAGGTGCTTACTCGCATAACATGATAGGTGGCCGGCACTTATTTAACTTCAAACAATATTGTATTTTTAGAAAATTAAGAAACTTTTTTTTGCACACTTTGAGTTGCCCGATCTGAGAATCGGGCAACTAGACTAGACCGTATAGTCAAGGTTGACTCCGATATTTAAAGACGTACATCAAAATGACAAAATATTAAATTCTTTACATTTTGGAACTTATTTGATGATAAATATATTAAACATACAAAATGTTATTCCCTGAAATTGAGCAAATAATATGTTTGAGCTATAGGTTAGTCAACGATACTAATACAAAGAAAAACCTACATTGATACCAAAATAATTGTACAAAGATCTGTACCCAGAAATACACGCCTGTATTTCCTCAAACATACTTAACTCGTAAGGAATTGAACACCTTGTGAAGGATCGCACTTACCTCTCGACCAATGAGATGGTGATCTTTTTTTTTTGAATCGTCTTGACCTGTAATACTTGACAGATAAAGTAAAGCATAAATTGTAAGCTTATAATATTTTATTCTTAAATAAATAGTAAGCAACTTATTCACAACAAAAATGCTTTTCTTACCGAAATAAACTTTACTGATCGGAATTGATAATAACCATCTCATAACTTTGGCTTCACATCCACATTTTTATTAGCCTTCACGAAGCATTTTTTACGATAAACTTGTCTACCATCGTTTTATTTGAAAATTAGAAGGGTAATTTAATAAATTATAGCAACATTATAATTGAAAATATATTCGAACTGAATTGCTATCGAAACATTTTATATCCCAACCCGGGATAAATTGCTGGATCAAAATATCGTATTATTAAAGAAGATATATAATCGTGACTTTAGTCTAGTGGTACGGTGCTGGACTTGATTTCATGAGGTCCCCAGTTAGAGAACGGATCGGCAAACAAAAAGAAAATGTATTTAAAATGTAAAAATAATGTTGCCTGGGATTGGATCTGCGCCCGTTTGACGATATGCTTGCCACCTATCACATTGTGAGACGTAGTGTCTTCGGCTAGTCGCGCTAAACCAGTGGTGCTCAACTAGGGCACCACTGATTGCACCTCTGTACTTAAAAGGAGATATGAGTCAGATAAATATTCAATTGTTTTTGAACAGCTTCCTATATCTGGATAAAATTTGAAGCACTTGCCAAGGGGAATTCGATTAGACAATATTAGCTGCGACAGACAGAAATCTAAATATTCTTGTAAAAACACAGTTTGTTATTGTAGCCCGACCCTGGGATAAAATCGTGGACCTCATGCACTCAAGTCCAACACCGAACCGTTAGAGAACAGAGGCAAGAAGAGGCGAAATATGCTTATAAATTATAATCTCTGATATTGCATTGACAAAGACAAACAGATTCATAAATATCGATTCCGTTTCAAGCATGTTAATACTAATATTATAAATGCGAAAGTATGTTTATTTGTCCTTCCACTTTCCAACGGAACTATGTTTTGGCATATTTTTTTGTGTAAATAGTTGAATTATTTTATTAATTTATTTAAAATAAATTGCCAAGGTTTTTTTTTATTTCGATATTTAAATACTGCACTAGAACGAAATACATAAAAAGTCTGGTTTAATAAAGTCATGTAAAATTAGACACCACTTTAATTAATTGCTTTTGTCGAAAATAAAATAAAAGGCATTTAGTAGCGAAGTGAATCTCCAATCTTCGGCTTATAGACAAATACACATCATAATCGTATGTATGTTACTAAGTATGTCATTACGTAATTACTCTACATCACAAAAACAAAAAGTTTACTGTAGTAAATGACTATTGTAAACTTATAAGTTTTAGAAATCATTATGATTTGCTTTTTTTTATTTATTTAATGTTAAAACAACTAATACTAAAACATAAATAAATGCACTACTTAAACTACTAAGAGTTTGTGTGTTTTACTATTTCTATACATTTTAACTGAATTTTTGTTTAACTGAATCATTTAACCAAGTACAGCAGTGCTATTTAAATTATGCGCTTCGGCAATATTTATTAAGCTTCGGAAATCCGAATATATTTTAGAGGCATCTATATATAGTTGTTATTACATAATTAATCATTTCGCTTAAATATAGATTAGGTCAGCCAATTTAAAATAAAAGTATAAAGTGTAAAAAGAGTAAAAAGTGTACAGCCGAAGCGCATAATTTAAATATTTAGTAGTACTATACCAACAATTAAAACTACGCAAGATATTTATTCCCGTGATGTAAAGGCTAATTAAAGAATCTAATTTAAGAAATATAATTTACAATTATTTTTAAGTCGGCGAGTATAAATATTTATGAGACTTCAAAGTTTATTAATATGGCTGTTTTATAGTTGACATTTAGTGGACATCTGAAAATTACTGGTAAATTATAGCTTTTATGCAACACGAATAAATTAACTACTCATTAATGAAAAACGGCTTGACATAACTATGTTGTTTAAAATATTCATATATAGACTATGTTCGGATGCAGCATTACTTATTTATACTTGTTTTTGTTTTTAAATTATAATTTTTTCAATAACCACCGGCACAATCTATCTTACAATTCATCACAACAAAATCGACAAAATCTTTCTGATGTAGCTAAGAACTATCTCGATCATTTCAGCTTTCAAATACGAAATCTTTATTGAAATCTGTGTATTCATTTAAGGCATTATTATGCAACAGATAGACACACATATACAAGTCAATCTCATAAAACGCCTCTTTTAAAAAAAATGAACGTGATCTAATGACATTATTTTAAATTTAGTTAATACAAATATTACAGCACTAATTTTTTTTTAATAATTGATGATAAAAACTTTGTGTCGTTAAAAATAATCTTGATCACGCCAGGTAAACGTTCGTTCCAACCGACGACGTTCAGGTAAAAAATCCGCATCATAAACGGTTTATCCGTTCAAAAGTTATGATGCCATAATAACCACAAATAGATACGTCCAACTTATAACACCTATTTTTACAGTCGGGGTTAAAAATAATGAAATCAAAAAATCTGATGTGAAATTTTTATGGAATAAGTATCACATGGAATTTACGATACATAGCTATGCATTCGGGGTATTTGGGGTCGTCAGGTAAAAACTATTTACTTGAAAGTCTAAGTCTACAATCTTGTTGCTGTACTGAATGTGTTAGTTTTTTTTTATATTTATACTTGGTATTATATTTATACTAACTGCTTACCCGCGACTTTGTCCTAAGCGGACGTTACGATTTCCATACAAAATTAGAACTCCAATTATAATTCTGTTGGGTGTATTTTCTTTTTTAAATAGGAGAGATCTTTAAACTTGGGCTACATTAAGATCAAATTTCATCAAAATTCGTTTAATGGTTTACGTACAGACTTTTACTATACCTTGTAGTATAAAATCTCGTATGACGATATGTTCGTGATAAAACTTCTTCGAAACGACTAATTTTTTATTGTTTTTATATACCTATAAAATTACATATTATAATATATTTGGCAGGTATAAGAAAAAGTCATCATCATTAAGTATATTTCATACTGCTATTTACGTCCGTATGTTTGCCGGATCATCTAGTATTATACTATAAATCTAGATAGATAGACCTAACGAAAATTTTGTTATTGAAACAACTTAGGCACGCTCTTACTTTTGTCTAAACCTTGTAACAAATTGTCTGAGTATCTATGTTTACTTAGTAATAAGTTATTGCTTGTGAAATAGAGCACGTGAGCGTATTGAAATATTAAAAAAGTTATACGAGCCACAAGACATGGCCAACTCTCGCTTCACTTAGTACAGTGGTACTCAACCTTTTTTATGTGTAAGACAATTGTTGTTTGTATACATTTACAGGTCGCTTAGGGATTGGGTGCTATGGGTGGTATGGTATGGTGGGTCTAATGTGTATGTCTGTCGGCTACCCTACCCTCCTAGGTGGAACGTAATAGCAAAAGCTACAAGAATAGGCAACCCGGGCAAATTGCTATACATATTCTTGTTTTCTTCCACCAGTGGTCTTATTGGTAGTACCTAGTTTAGTAGTTAGTAGTAGGTACCTATTTTGCTCATGTTCAACTTTTATGCCAGTCACGGAGGCAGTTGGTATATTCTACATAGAGGACCGGGACAAACACGTATGGGAAAATACCTTTTTACCCTGATGCCACAAACGCGTATCAATCAAGTAGCTGCAAGCAAAAATCGGTAACAATTTCTTAGATTATCGCGATCTACACGGTTTTCATATGTAAAACCTAATTAAACAGTTTTTCAACTTTTATAATATATTCGAAATTTGAAATCGATCAAAATAAATGAACGTCAGGTGAACTTAACTCACGTGCCACATGTAGACCGCGGACCGCAGGTTGAGCATATCTGGCTTAATACATCTGTATAAACAAAAACCAAAATAAAAAATGTTACACAATGCTAACTAAATTTAATCTTGTACATTGTTATTCATTCTATTAAATTTTACAGATCATAATATGAAAAGAAGTAGCAAAAAATATTTACGAGCTTAAATCGATTTGTATAAAAACAGTACAGTTAATATCGTAAGTTGAAAAACATAAAGAATAGTTTTTCCAATAACAGTTATTTTGTCGTTATGAAATGAGGTAATGCTGTTTAAGTTTGTCACGTTTTATCATTATTTCAGCTTCATTTAATTCAAAGTGTCACATATAAGTTGCTTTCCTGCAACACAAAACTAGAAATATATTAAGACCGCAAAACTACAATAAAATGGTAATATATATAAAACAATTGTCTTCATGCCCATGTCCCCGAAGAGGTAGGCAAAGGCACAACCAGGGCACCCACGATTAGGCGAAGACACTAAGTCCCACAATGTGATAAGTGGCAAGCCTATCGCTAACCGGGCACATATCCAATCCCGGGAAACGTTATTTGTATTAGAAAATTGTAAGAATCACATTTTGTTTTTGTTGCCCAACCCGAAAAATTGAACCTGGGTCCTCATAAATTCAAGTCCAACTCCTGGACCGCTAAATCACAGAGTCGGTAACGTTTAAATAGGTGAAAAATGAGGCGCATGCCCTGTAATAAAAATACCTATTGCCACTACAGATGTTATTAGTGTGTTATTTACATAGTGAGCTGACATAATTTTGTACAATTAATTAAGTAAGAAAATACAAAAATTGAACTTTTGATTAATATTTAAGGCAGTGATAAAGATAATTACTTAATCTTAAAGTAAGTGGAGAAAACCTTGGAATGAAACTTTAATATAAGATTTTTTTTTGTTCAATCAGTTATCTTCGATTATAAGAACATAATTATGGTTAAATATCAGGTATCATAGGACTAAAATATTGATTAATAACTGTATAAATTCCTTTAATTGCAAAGTGTATTTTATATTAATAATTCTTAGAACACATGTAGAGACTAAATCCAACAAAAAGTTGAAAATGGTAGAACAGTTAATTTTCTGAATAAACCACAACTTCCACAGCCTGGAAAACAGGCTGTGTGGAATAAATCTCACGTCAGGCGCCATATGATCAAATATAACGAGCAGCAACAAATTGTGCTAGATCTAGGTCGGAGGTACGAGTTCTACATTATTCATGACCGATTGCTGGTTGACACAAAACCGTTAGCGCCCTGTGAGTCATTAAAGAAATTCAAGTAGTTGTAATGACCACTGGTTGTTTTCTGGTATTTTGTCGGTTGATATTAAATGACTCAACATTAGCCAATCTAGACTTGTTACGCTTTTTAGATCTTGTTTCAATCCCACTTTGTGTGTACTGTGCTATTAGTAGTTCTTAGTTCCAAGAAGGGCAAAAACCTAATATTATTTTTATGAAATCTAATTACTAAAAACATACATTCGAATTGAAACCCCCCTTTTTGGAGTCAGTTGAATGAAGTATTTTAAAAGTAAAATCATTACAAATAATATTTAGATTATTTTTTTATAAAAAAGAATCTGTAGCGAAATTAAATCCTTAAATTATTTAATAAATTTAAAAAATGTATTAAGATAAAGTTGTATGGTAAGGGTTATTATAAGATTTCAGAATATTTAGAAGACAGAAATGCTTGGGATTAATTGCTCCTCATGCCAATCTCTGCATATTATTTGTGAATGTGATAAACTTTTGTAAATTAGGTTTTTAAGAAAAAAGACAAGCCCGCTGAGTTTCTTTCGCCGGATCTTCTCAGTGAGTGGCCGCGTTCCGATCCGGTGGTAGTTTTTAGAATTATATAGAATATATAATTCTAAAAACTACTAATTCTAAAAACTAATAGCGTTACAAGAATCTTTATATAGATCTACGTAATAAAAGCTATTTTGAATTTGAATTTGAATTTGAATTTAAATTTAAAATTGATATTCAATTAATATGGTTCATTAGGGACAAAGCCACTAGGTGACTTGTTTAAAAGGCATATCTTTAAATGCTTTTTTAGTTATTCTTAAATTTATATAATCGTTTTTCGGTTTCCAAACTTATCTAAGAAATTTCGTCAATAATAAGTAAACATAAAAAGTTGTTTTTTTAATTATTCGTTCTCAAAGGTCTAGTTTTAGATATTCGCGATATCATAAACGGACGATAAAGCACATTTGGAACGTATAGAGCACGTTTGGAACGTATAAAGCCAAAGTTAAAAAAAACTCAAACTTTTTTGCACCCCTAAAACAAAATGACGAAGAAAACAAAAGTTGAAGGTTGCCAGGTCTCTTCACTTACTTCTCTTCCATTGTATATATCAAAAGTTTGCTGTAACCATATATTAGAATAGAAACAACTACAGTGTTAGAAAATTGTATAAGTACTTAAAAAGATTTCGCGTTTGTTACAACATATTTATCGCAGTGATTAAAAAACCTGAAAATGATGAATTGCATCATTAATCTTTATAGTTCACTGATCGCCCGCAGCTCAGAGCGAAAGTATTGGTAAAAACAAAACAATGAACTAGTATAAATAAACTTTGAAATGAACTCGTAATAGATTTTGAAATCAATAATATAGACATAACTATACATTATTGATTTAGAAGCTCTTCACGTTCTTGACCTAAAATTTAATAAACACAATTATGTTCTATATGTGTTTTGTATGTAATAGTATATGTGAATATTTAATAACATATATTCGTAAAATTTTAGGTCAAGACATTTTAAATCGTATCTTTGAATACGAATAGCCTAAACATATATTAAAAAAGAAGGTTATTTTATGAGTAAACACAGAGTACAGAGTGTATTTCTGTCTCTGTGCCTCTCTAGTCTATCTATTTGGTGTTTGCTTGACTTTTTCAGACCACCGAAAGAAAATTAGTGTTTTTCAATTTTCCAATAAAGAAAAACCAAGTTGCCCGGAATGATAACTACTTCATAATATATAAAGTATATTATGAAGCAGGTTGCCACCAATTCGTTTCTTGCATTAGAGACATTTAACAAAATGTTATATGTTTTAGGACGTTTCATTTATACATATTGTTTGTCTGTTTAACGGTGGCTATCACGGTATTACAGGAAAAAAACGTTTGTATCAATTTTTATCGGGATGTCACTATTAGAATGATCAGAATCATATTAAAATGTCAGTAACGATTCATCACAAAAAGTAAATGATTTTTAAAAATTATTGTTATATTGTTTAACAATGCACGGTTAAAGCATCGAGCGTAGGTTAATACATACTATTACAATTGCGAAAATCTTTCTGCATATCTGTTTATTTCTCTTTCACGGCTAAAACCCTAAACTAATTTTAACGAAGATTAAATAAGAAAAAAATAAAAAGAAGACAAAGGATTAAATAAAGTGTTGGAATAAAAATAAGAAAGAGCATTCGGTCATATGAAAATAATGGCACATGAAAGACTGAAAAAGCAGATATACAAAGCGAATGTAGATGGATATAAGTACCTGGAAAGGCCTAAGTTGTCATTCCACGATCAAATTGCGCGAGTGTTATCCGAGGGTAGTGTCAAGAGTGTTAGGAACCGGCGTGTTTGCATGAAAAGGGTAATAAATGTAGAAGAAAGCCGCAAGTTCTGCAAGGTTCGTCAGATTTGGTACTCAATACTCTCTGCCTGCCTGCGTGAAGGACTTAGCGTCAAGATATGTATATATAAGATATATATATAGCGTCGTATGTAAAAAATAACATATTAATTGTTATTTTACGTAATTTCGTTGGTAACGTCATATAACAGGTAATGTAAGCTCTACGTAAATTCTAATAAATGTCAAACGTATTACTATCGACGACGAGTCATGCCCTTGGCTCACATGTCAGGTCGATAACATAAATCGAACGAAAGCATGAATGACGTGTGGCTTTTATTTCGATTCTATAATTTAAAATACATTTGGTGATTGGAAAAAGCGTAAAAACTTTGATTCCGCGGAGACTACTTTTACACCAATATGACTATAAAAAGAGTTGACCTATTTTACTATATAAAGCATACATTTACATAATTTCTTGATTTATTGCATAATAAAACTTGTTCGTAATCTGGTATGATTTAATATATTACACATCCTAAAACTTGTTTTACCTACAAGTATTTTATTTTATAACACCAAAGAAGATTCCTTATATTTTTAAATAAGCTTACTACAAATCTTGCTATAATTTGTGATATATCCCAATTAAATTTTACTATGTTGTTATTAATTTGTCCCTTTCTAGGTCAGGCTAAAACCATTAGGCCATACTGCCTCCTCTTCCGTATCAATTTATTTTTCTTGTAGTTCATATACAATTCATTTGTCTTAAGTTGTAGCCTCCTTCCTTTAACTTCATCTAGTAGGATTTGGCAGTAACAAGAAAATTCACGGTACATTAATTGTTTAATGAATACATTAATATTTCATGAGTGCACTTCAATCTAAAAAAAATTTACGAAATGTCACTAAAATTGTTTAATTTTACACAGCATTTAATAAATTCAATAAAAACTGCAACTTCTTTCGAAGGCGCCAAAATCTCTGCTAGCGTATAATTTATAATTACATAAATTAGTTTACATTTTGCTAATTACTTTCCGTGATATTACTAGTTTCTATTAGATTTACCTATAATCCGTGTCGGCGAACTTTGTTCATTTGGTACCCCATACTTATTTTGTGCCTAGCAGACAAATTTCATTACGATCAGGTAAGTTTTTTTTCGTGAATCGTGGTCATAATACAGACAGACGGACAGAAAATAGACAGACAAAAAAAAACTCTAAAAATGCTAAAAATGTGTTCTGCGGCCCCTTTTTCATCGCCTGTACCGATTTTCTTGAAATATCTTCAATGTACAAAGTACACTCGTCTACAGTTTTATTATATGCACAGTTTTCTAGTCAAAACAAAACCAAGCAAAAATATAACACTTTTCAACGTCAAAGTAGTGTATTAGTGTTACGACTTTATTATTCAGACATTTATCATCAACTAGCGAATTAGCCCCGAAACTTCTTAACCTTCACTGTCTGAGTGGCTTTCAACACGCAATAGAAGCGTCACTAGCCAACCACAAAACACGTTATTTGTATACTTTTTACCCCAAAGCGGGTTTGACAAGACGTTGATCACAGTAGCCATAGGAACGAGTTTGTAACGGTAGTCATTATATTAAATGCAACTTCGGATGCTTTCTGATGAGATCGATTAAAATAATTAATTTAAACATTAAGAAGCTTATTAATGGGCTACAAGTTAATGTATATAATTTATACACCAAATTTAATTAAGTTTTATGCATTTATTCATATAATGTTGTAAAATAGTTGTGACTGCACAGTTGGGATATTTTCTAGAAAAAAA
This sequence comes from Calephelis virginiensis, assembly GCA_002245475.1. Classification (NCBI taxonomy): domain Eukaryota; kingdom Metazoa; phylum Arthropoda; class Insecta; order Lepidoptera; family Riodinidae; genus Calephelis; species Calephelis virginiensis. The sequence continues at coordinate 336,931 of NJDC01058202.1, read as the reverse complement.
GTGTTATTATAGTAAGACGCATTTCAAACCATTTTTTATTATGATGTGTTTTTCGTTTGATTCGCATATTACAAAAAAGAATAATAATCAATTTTAATCTGATATATTAGTTTTATTACATTCTGTTACTAATTTGATCGATATAAGTATTACGTACACACTCGTGAATAAGCTACCAATGAAGATTGGTTATTAAATTTCACACAGATTTACAACAGTTTCAAAAATACATTTTTCCAAGTTTTTCTATGGGTTTTGAATTGAGTAGTTGTTTTTAAATACGACACTTTAAACCTAGCAGACATTAAAAGACAGTAACATAAAAGTTTAATTTATATTGAAAAATGTTAAAACGAAAAATAAAGTAGTTCTGATTATTTGTTGTGCTCAAAATTGTTGTTATGATAACGGAAAAGTAAACAGGTTAACTCTAACCAAACTATAATTAATGTAGAAAATAAAGCTTAACTATACTAACATTTAAAAATATTGTGTGTAATATTTAGACAAAGGGTGAGTTCAAAAAAATTTCTGCTAGCAAGGAAAAAGAACAGCTTCAATAGAGCTTGTTTTGAGAGAGTACTGCAAATAGAAAGATGCAATGTAAGAAATGTATATTCTTCCAGTTTTATGGCAGCTCAAATTTTATTGAGTTTTTATTACCAGAGTCATGAGTTTTTTTTATTTTTTATTATTACCTTTTTAAGAGTAAAACAGTTACGTCCTGAGTTATGGCAGCAAGAGAAATTCATTTTTCTACGAATACAACATAATAATAACAATAACTAAACTTTAACTTCATATATAACCATAACCATTGAACCAAATTTAGCTGTTTTGCACGCGTAAGCACTATTACTTAAGCAAATTGTAATGAATGTAGATTTCTCTAATTCAGAGGGAGAGTTTTGTCAAGGGCAAGTCAATAATGCGTCAGAATGTAGAATGTCTTTTGTTGAATATACTCTGATTATAAGAAAATATGGCGAAACATATGAAACGCGGCTCCCCGGATAGTAAGATTTAACCAACCGCAGGCTAAAAACACTATACATGTTGTAGATTCGTCGCTGTGCTATCATCGGGGTGATAGGCTAATTGTGTATGTCTATCGGCTACCCTTCCCTCCGACAGTGTCATAACGCGGCAGGACTTGTAAAGTGGTGAACTCTTACCCAGGCAAGATACTTCTTAGCACTCTGCCACCAATGGACTTCTAGGTAATAACTCGTTTTGCCTTATTCGGATCTTACAACCTGCCAGGCAGGCCTGCAGTTGGTCTATTCTAAACAGAGGACACGGACAAACCGGAACAACATTGTAAGTATACTTTTATGAAATAATGGACAGTAATTGAATAGTGGAAACATTTTTCCCTTGAACTACAGCGTTTCGTTGAAAATTGTGTAATTTATAACGATGTATGAGTAATAGTAACATAGAAATTGTTAGTTTGATATCAAACCTGACATTAACCTTTCTGTTGCCTGTACTAGCTAATATTCAAGAACTAGGAAAATCAATTTTTATTCTATTGTTAAAAGGTGATTCTGTTCGTAATTTGATTTTGCTTTCAATGTTTTAATTAAAAAGGTTGAAGAATGTAAGACGACTTTTTGCTATATTGTAGTTTTTCTTTTAATTTAGTGACTAAAATAACTGTTCTAACATTTTTTTATATCCGTTACAAATGTTGTTGTTTTCCGTTTTTTGTTTGCTCTGGGATTTCAAAAAAATCAAACCCTTACATTATTTTTGAACAGGATATGTGTGATTTAATACAAACCTAAGATAAATATTAAAAAATAGCAACTCCTGAAATAGATAGATGAAATTTGCTACGAATGTTTTAAGAAAAGTTTTGAAATCATTATTTAGGCGATAATTAATTAATTACCTTACCGCATTACATATTTCTACAGCCACAGCTAGGGCTCACAACTGTCGTAGGCTCTGTGATGAAGGCCTCTAAAGCTACCCGCCTGTAGATTCTACTAAAATATTAGAATATCTCGGCTATAAGAAAGCGCCACAGCAGTAATATCTAAGCCCGGTGAAGTTGTAAAAACCGCGAGGTTAGCAACATATTAGTCATTAAAAAAAATCAGTAATATCTAGACGTCTATAGATGACGCTTGTACCACCGAGGGTCACCTGCTGGTTTATTTGCTTTTTTTTATGACACAAGACATCGAACGAGTTAAGTGAACAAGAAAAGTCACAATTCTGTTGATGATAACAGACAAGTGTGGTCCATATTCACCACTAATGTGGCGGGGGTGTTAAGTCTAGTTTGCATGTCTACCGGCTACCCCCTAATCTCTGGACCAGGACGTGACCATTATGGAGATATGGAATAAGTAAAGCCGTGAATCCTTACCCGGAAAAATTGCTGCGTAAATCCATTATCTTGCTTATAATGAAACATTTAACCTATGCTCGCATTTAAAAGCTGACAGTCAATGGTCTATTCTACTCAGAAGACCTGTTCTAACATTAGGGAAAATAGTTTATAAGATTGAAAAACCTTAGCCAGAATAAAGACTTATTAAAATATAAGAAAAAGTTATACGCAGATCGTCTTATCCATAAATACTTAAACTACGAGATAACAGTTTTACCATATAACTTTTATATGATATTTTTTTATGATTCCTCTTATCTCAGTAATATCTAATAAGAAGAGATAATAAGTCATAATTATCTCTTGCTCAAAAGAAAAACGCTAGCTTATTCGATAAAAACAAAAATGCCTAAAAAAACTTGATTGAAAAATCTTTTAAAATATCAGAAAATAATTTACCGTAAGCAACATTAACAACCCCCTTACTATCATAGTAATGTTAGCAGGTATCTGTGATGCTCACTGTACGCAGGTCGTCTTATCTAATTGCTTACACTTTTATATGACTTATTGCGTAATAGCGTAAAGATACAAATCTCAGGAATTATCAGCAAGTACCGACGAGCAAACAGCATGCATTCGCTCGTGTTGACATTTAATTATCCAGACAAGTCGGCTACTCGAATGAAAAGTACGTAATCTTTATAGGAAATACGTGCCGTAGATATCTAGCAAACTACTACTTATGCCGTTTCTAGTATTCACCATTTAATTTTGTTATATGATATGGTAAGTAAGGCAATTTACACTAAGCCGATACTCTACATTGGATGTATTATATGCGGTTTTTTTCATTAAAACTCATTTTTTTAAATTATTTTGAATTTCGAACAACAAGACTGATGATGGGTTTATAGGATGTTAATGCCTAAAATTGATTAAAACTTTCCTAAGATTATTAAAAAGTGCAGTAAAACTGCAAAAAAACGACTCCAACGTTATGTTGCACGTTGCAATTTGATAATTATTTTTTCGAAATATTTCACCACTTACAGATGTAGACTAAGCCCTAAAAATAATAATGATGAGGTCGTCTACAGAAACAAAATTGTATAAATTATTAAGAAAGAGTTACGTTTTAGCCTAGAATTTTATTAAATTAAAAGAGTGTCTGTGTCAGTTAATATTTATTGTAGACAATGTTCGAGTGTTATATTTTAGTGTCAATGATGTCGTCCATATAATGTAGGGTTATCAGATAAAGGTTTAGATTACCTAATTACTACTACTTAATGAAAAATGCTACCCACCTCTGATAAGATGTCTGTATTTGTACGTCTGTGTGGTTATTAAATTTATTTTGGTAAGTGTTTAAAACAAGCATATAATTGGATCACTTTGGACTTATAATCATTTTGTGTAACTTGTCCAGGGATATTTATTTATATGTTGCTATTTATTCTTTTTATTTCATACTTTATGACACAAAAAGCAAAAACATACCAAATACAGAAGAAGTAAAATGCAAAAGAGACGAGTTTATCTATAAGTACAGAAATTTCTTCCAGCCTACCCAAAAACCGAGAATGTGAAAATTAAAATAGAAGGCATTACAAAAAACGATTATAGCTGTATTTAGTACAAATAAAACATAAACATAATAATGAAGTATTTAAAAAATAAAATGGGTCCAACTGTCGTTATTGAAAATAGCTTTGTAGGATATACGAGTTTGTTTCAATCAACGCAAAGTAATGTTTCTTCAATATTTTCTTAAAAATAGGTAAAAAAATATTAATACAAACATTAACAGGAGGGGAATTCAATAATTTGACTCGTTAAAAAGTAAAAGATTTAGGTTAACAATGGGAGTTTAAAGCGGGAAAATCTGTTATCGTAGCATATAAGAAAAACACATTATAACATTCTTACTAAGCACATGGTAATATTTTTTAGTAGACAAAATACAACAGACTACGTGACGGTCTGTTAATTAATAGACTGGCGATTACGTATTGCAGGTATTTTCTTATTACTTATTGAAATAAAGTGATACTGATTACTATTTATTTGCAATTTTTTAAAAGTATTGCCCACATTACTCTGGGCTTCCAATTTTTTATGAATATTGATAACAGTGTGGCAACCCTACTCACATAGTGACATGCCGTTTATATCAGCATCGATTACGTTTAATTTATTAAGTCAAGAGTGCAATAACCTAGTTCACTTCTATTGAATACGTTGTGTAGATCTTTGATTTCTATTGAAAGATATTGTTTGATTGTTGTGCAGTACCTAGTTCCTACATTGTAAATCAGATTCACATGTTAGAAAGTTTACACTTCTGCCTCCCTGGTTGCGAAAACAGGACAACCAGTATTAGAGATAGAGGCAGATATTTTCTTTTGATTTCTAGTAAAGCACTAACTGATTTCACTTAACAAAATAATTAAATACTGTTTATGTTATGTTACAAACAATAAACACCATTTTACCATTTTACTAGATGTTGCTAGTATGCTGCTTTTTGTATGGCACAAGAGAGCGAACAAATACACGACTCTACTAAAAAGAAAACCGAGGCCTTTGTGTGCTATAAAATAAAAGTTCGTCGCTGTTCAGTAGCCGGGATGTCAGGCATATCGCGCTAATCTACTGGCTATCTATCTCTCTAGACCAGAATGTGATGGTGTTATCATGACGGGAGAAATAAGTAAGGTAGTAGATCCCTACCCTGGGCAAGCTGCTGCTCAGCATTCTACTACCAGTAAACATTACTAACCATAACTTAACATTCTTATTATTAAGAAAAATATTGTGCCTTTACATTTTTGATTCCACGCTTATACAGGTATACCAGTGATCAATTTATAAACAAATAAAAAGATCAACGAGTATAAGGCGTTGAGGTATAAATCTTATTTGGGATAATTTTTTCTTTCCTTAAAAGTTCGAGTTTGAGAATAATTTAAATTGCTATCTAATAGCCTGTCAGACTTACGATAAATATACCACTTCTTGTTGTTTGTATTCTTGTCCCTTGTTTAGATTTATGTCCCTAATATGGGTCGAACTGCATACAGAATGCAAAAAATATATTTTTATCCCTATTCCATTATTCACCAAAAGGACTCGGGGAAGGCGTTTATAAAAAAATTGCTTTGTTCATTCAAAACTAGCGTGTTTTGAAATGTCTACTTCCAAATAATGTGTGACACTATAAAGATGTTTAATATCCGGGGTGAATAAAATGAGGAGATGTGTCAATTTAAGCATACAAATGTATAATATCTTCACTCACGCTCGTAAGAAACGGGGAAAGTAAGTCATTAATGCGTGGAATCGTCGTGGTAACACATCATCCTACAACGAGTATTGCATATCCAACCATATAAGTGAACTCAAAACGCCTATACAATATCCTCAATCGTAATTAAATGAGCTCTACGGCTATAGTAATAAGATCAAACCATCAATGTATGAGATAAATCATTCACATATCCATAGATGGCATTCGAGAATTATCACCGACTATAACCGGCGTAGTTATGTGAACATGTATTAAACCGCAAAAACAACTGTACAGGTTGTTAAGAAATATTTTGTTAATTGCAACCATATGGACATTGGACGTCATAAACTTAAAATAATATACTCAAATTTAGACCAAAACTAAAAATATACTTTTACTATGATTAGAAACAAAACATTGTCAACGCTAAAAATATACAATCCTTCCAACTATTTATTTAATCTTTTTTAAGTTATTCAATACGCATATCTTCTAATTTTAAAAAATCCCCTTACCTTACTTCATTTCATGTTTTTTTTTAAAATTACATCAGTTCTCTCTTTATATACGTTGTAAATTTAACATACCAGTTTTATATACGATTAGGTGTTTAATATTTTCTAAATTACAAATGAACAATCTTTTTACATATCTATTGTTACTTTTAAGGCACTAGTTAAATATCGTTTTATTTTAATTAACGTTCTTAATTTACTCTATTTCGTAATTTATTACGAATAGCACCAGTCTATATAACTTCAACACGTTATGAATTAAACAGTCCAATTCTACGTATCTACGAATAGGTGTTAAATATTTTCTACGTTAAAAATTCTTTGAACTGCTGTCTCGTAACTAGTACCTACTGTTATTTCTAAGACACTGGTTAAATTTCGTCTAACTTTCATTAATCAACTTAGTTTACTTAATTTCACAATTTATTATAAATAACACCAACCCATATCACTTCAACACATTATTTTAAATTTAACCTACCACTTCTATGTATCAACGAATAGGAATCAAACATTTTCTACATTAAAAATCCTTTAATCCACTATCTCGTAACTCTCTCCCACTGTTTTTATTAAGGCACTCGTTAAATATCGTCTAATTATAATTAATCATCATAATTTACTTTATTTCGTAATTTATTACGAATAACACCAATCTTTATCACTTCAACACATTATAAATTTAACATACCAGTTTTACGTAAATTGAAATAGATCAATCTTCATTTTATCTGCCCTGTGAACAATTTATTATTACATAAACAGTTAACCACTTAACTCAGTTTGTTTCCGAGTCGTGACTCTAATAGAGTTCAAACAAAATTGGTATCTAATAGGGTACCCATATTCCGAGCAATATGTCACAGTACAGGATCAGATACCATGTCGCGATGGCAATAACGGTCAGCGTCGGGACAAGGGATTTATCGCTTTCGAGGTACGGAATTGTTTTCTTGATATAGTTTCGACTGGGTCGTGGGTGCTTGAAATGGATTTTGAAATACACTTTTAAAGGAAATTTGAACTTACAAACTGTTGAATCACATATGCAACTAAATATACACATCTTAAATATCAACATGTATATACAATACAATAAAATAAATCTTACAGAGAAATTACATACATCAAATAAAACTTAAATTATAAGATACAAAAAGGCGGCCTTATCGCCAGGTCAGCGATCTCTTCCAGGCAACCCTCGAGTATGGAACAAGATTTAGCGGAATACTGTGTTATGGTACTCTTAAAAATATAAAAATGCATCTAATACTAGACAAAATAAATCATCCGAAAAGCAGAAGCCCGTTTTAATTATAGGTATTAGAGTTATAGTATTTTTTGTTTTAATTATATTATATACTAATTTTCTTTGCATCAAAAAGTTGAAGTCAAATATTGCCATTGTCAAGGAATTAATTGCTTGAATTAAATTAAAAGATTGTATAAAGTGTTCAAGTTTTTTCCGAAATTATAGGTATTATATTATTTCTGTGTTTGAAATTACTATATCTTAATACATTGTATAGTGAGAGCTATGTTATTCTTAGAATACCCGTAATACGTAAAAAATCTCGACTGGCCCTTTTTATTATTACCACGTTTGCTACAATTTTTGGAATTTCCTCGTTTCAATGCAATTTTATTAAAATGGCTTTTAAAAACGCATAAGTTATTCAGCGTTTCGCTCGTATCTCTCTCAGCTATCTCTCATATGTAAATGTTTCCAACGGTACTGTAAACAATTTTAAGAAGTTCATGTCCGCTTTACTCAAAATAAGTAACATTTAGATAATCTTCTCAATATCAAGTTTCTTAAATGAATCAAAGTAAAGATTCGTTAGAAACATTTTTAAGTTGCCGCTGAACATTATGTACATCAAGTTTAGTATTAAGATAAAAGTAATATCAGATCATATCATATTATAACTTGAACAACTTGGTGTTTGATTACTTATTACATATAAGTCTGTACCTTGTTTATATTTATTTGTTGTTGAAATAATTTAGTTTAGTGTTTTATGATTTGTTTACTACTTCAAATGACACAAACCCTCCGGCAGTGTAATTAGACAACCTTGAAATACTTCAAACGATATTTCAAGCATGTTCGTTAAACTTAATTTTATTTAAATATTATTAAAATTTCTATTACTAAGTGACATTCATTGTTAACTTTAAAGTTGCAACTAGATTTATGGATTAAGTATATGATTATATGTAAATATCTTACCAATAAAATATTGTTTTGAAGGCAATTCGTGTTCTTTGAGGAAAACCACTACTTTTTGTTATCAAATATAAGTAACACATCACGATTGTGAAAAAGTAAAAAACCTTGTAGTTCTAGCAGATTTAATGCATATCAGAAGAATTAAGATGAGAGTTATAGAATTTTTTGATGGAATATTGTAAAAAAAATATCTTTACGCCCATTTCCCCGAAGTGGTAGGCACAGGCACAACCAGGGCAGCCACTAATAGCCGAAGACACTAAGTCCCACAATGTGATAGGTTGCAAGCCTATCGCCAATCGGGCACATATCCAATCCCGAATAACGTTTTTTATTAGAAAATTGGAAAAACCCAATTTTCTTTTTGTTACCCAACCTGGGATTCGAACTTGGAATTTCAGGCAGTCAAGTCCAACAACTGAACCACTAGACCACAGAGGCGACTATTGAATTAAATTTTTTAAAAAGCTATATACAACAAAAATGTATGCTACGTCTAAAATATAAAGATTAAAAATATTTCAACGGAACTTCTAAATAATCAATTGACTTGTTAGTTAAATTAAAAATACCTTAACTTTGGCAAAATTACTTTTTCTTGATATAACAAGATAAGCAAGCAGACTTAGACTCGAAAACACTTGAACAGTTTCAGTTAAAAATAATTTCAATTTAAAAATAAAATTAATAGATTAAAATTTTAAATCGTGTATTTTAAACTAATTGTGATTAGTTGTGATTGTCGTACTAAACAAAAATCGTCGAAATGGCTGGAGTCTTAACAAAATATAACCTTAAACCAAACAATGAATAAACCAGTTTTGCAATACTTTATTAACCAAAACCTCATTATTAATCTCAGATACATAATTACATCATCCGTTTCATTCTAGAATGCAGTCAAACAAGTAGAACACCAGATAGCCGAAATGCGAACATAATGATTAATCAGTTTTCGTAAAAATAAAACATAATGTATTCGACTACGAAGGGTCTCATTTGCATACTTCCCGGTACACAATGTTATTTTGTTCGTGTGTGGTCCTTCGTTACTATGGTAACGGCTATCGTGGACAGACGGATCGCCTTAACTGATGGACGTAGCTAATTGTTGTGCCAAAGAGCAACCCACGACATGCTCGAAATGTCAACAGTTGACCGTTGGCGTTATCTGTTCTATTGACTTTTAACTGGCGCTTAAGTCGAGCCCTCATTAAATCTTAGATTATCTAATTTCAATTAAATGGAATGTTCAATTGGCGCCATCTAACTTTTAGGAGGCTCGCATTCGATTATCAAAAAGGACAGGCCTTTGTATTTTAGGGCTTGAGCTTTTATTAAATTTTTAACGATATTTAAATATACAGGGTTACTGATAACTAATGCATAAACTTTCCAGGGCAGCTTTCGTACTTCAAAAACTTATGTTCTACAACTTTTGGAAAATCGCAAAAAAAAATTTGGTTCTCCATGCAAAAAGTTCATCGTCCTCTGACAAAATGTAAGGAGAAGCAAACTCTTTTTTCGCAAATTTCTAAATGTTGTAAAACAAAAGTTTTTGCTTTTGATGTACTCAAGCCGCCCTAGAAAGTTTATTCGTCAATTACTAGTAACCCTGTATATCCGTGTATTATTAACGTTCACAAACACCCATACTACAATAGTAATATTACTAAAGTAGTTTGGGGTTAGGTCAGTTTGTGTTCCATGTCTAGTCATGGGTACATATTTACCCATTATTCATATTTGTTATACAAATAGGTATTGTATTCGTTTCTGATATTGACAGTATAAATATTACTTGATTTTATCAAGATTTAAACATTTTAGGTAATTTTATATTAATTTGAAATACATGGTACAACAATTAATCTATGTCTTTGACCTCGGTATTTTTTTTTGCAGTGCTTTTGAATTTCTCTTTTGCATCATCTAAAAATAAAATTTGTTCCTGAATTTTGGCGTTATCAGTCAGTTACGATTATTGACGTATACATTATTTAGAACCTGTTAATGTTAATGTCGGTTTATTGTATGAGTTTTAAATATTAATTCATTTATTATGTATGCTGTAACTCATGGTTGTAAATTTTCTCCTAGCCAATAATATTAGAGTGCTGTGCAACAACTTGTCCGGGTAGGGTTTTTACTTATTTCTGCCGCCATAACAATATTATCGTGTTTAATTTCATACAAAATAGGACTGACATCCCGACCACAGTAGATCTATACACCTATAATATCATTGGTGTCCGAAGAACACGGTTGTCTCTTACCATTAGGAGAGCCGAGTGCTTCTTTCTGTCATATGCTGTATAAAATACATACATCAAAATAATATGGATAAAATATCTAAGTGTTTCTTGAGATCATACAAAAGTTAGTTTAAATTGATATTTACATTACTGAGAAATGTCAATTATGTTAATAATTATATTAAAATGCAATTAAACTTCTGAATTTGAGTATCAACAAAATAATTTAGTCCGATATATATTATGATGTAACACTTTTATAAATAAATTCAACTTTAATGTGCGTGGAGGTTGGAATCACATTTGTGTAAACTGCGATCCCAACCTCCACGCACATATTTACTACTGCATTCAGTGTAAATTGTTTTTTTGGAACGAAGTACCTTACGGCAGGCTTAGAGGAGATAGGGATTTTGCTGCGCGACCGAACTGAAAAAAATGTGATTGTAAAAACCGTGAGAAATAGTTCGTGGAATAAGACCGTTAAATGAGACGTGCGCAGGCGCGAGTAGTGTGTAATACCTTTCTCTTTCTCCCTCTTTCTTTTCGTTCTCTCATCCCTTATTATCTTCTATTACCACTCAATCCCGCCAATGCATAGCATATACTCATGAATTGCGTCGATTCTACATTTGCCTAAGGAACTTCATTCCTACCTGGTGTCCCACAACACCACATTTATTTTTTTAATTATATTTTTTTTCATAGATCGAAAGTTGTCGATTCCGAACCGTTTCTCAAAATTTGGCTGGTGCTTTATATGTAACCCTGTATAAATTTTGATCAACATCGAACAAATAGTTTAAGTTACACTTAACTATAAGGATTTGTACAAACGACAAAGTTTAAATTAAGGCCGGTTTTTTGCACTTTCATTGCGTTTAAATTAAAAGAAAAAAGTTAAATTTATAGGTCAAGAGATATCTACATCTTTGACATTATTTAGGGGCTAAACAGCTTAATTATTTAACTTGTTTATACCACCCACATAAAACTACGTAATCACGCAAGGGGGTTCAGTATGTAGAACAAATTTAGTTTTCACGTTTGTAGGTCACTATAAATAATTGGTTCTTGGTGTTCACGCAAAATACAAGTAGTTCGTGCAGTAATCAGTAAGCCGTGTTATTGCCTATTCGTGCTAAAAAATACATTATCCTAGTACCTTATCAGGATTTTAGATTTAAGTAGGTCAGTTTATAAAAATACTCTTACATGTAATGTCCGATTTATTACTTTCACTCTGTGTTAATTATAAGTTGTTGCTAACTTTCAACTTATTAGGAAATAATGCTTTTGATGTAAAGATTAGTTGTTGATTGATTTATGTTATGTAATAAATCTTATATTTTTTTATGAAAATGGAAGGCAAACAAGCAGACGAATTTTCTGATGGTAAAAAATTCACGCCGCCTAAAGACACAAAAGGTGGTAATGGTAAGTTGCCAAGCTAAGGCAGGGATTGTATGCCTCGAGCAAAAGTAAGTTTACCGGCTACCTTACCATCCGAAACGGAACACGTCAACGGTAACGATATGGGGGCAGGAATAGGTAAGGCGGTGGTACCAATACGGGCGAGTCACTGCGAAACTCTACAACCTTGTCCGACGTTACGGGGTTAGTGATGGTAATGATAGTAAGGTAAATGGTGGATGGATGTAGGTACCCGGGGAGACTATGATTGATTCCAAGATCAGATCACTCAAATATTATCCGAGGGTGGTGTCAAGAGTCTCCAACACCGGCGTATTTATATGAAAAGGGTTACGAAAGTGAAGGAAGACAGCCTGTAAGGGACTTGGCGTGAAGATATGTATGTATATCTGTAAAAATTATTTTTATCACAATGACTACTAAAATCAAGCAGCGCTTAAAATATTTTGACATGAAAATAGTACTTTCTCAAATATTTTTTTCATTGTCAAATATTTTTTTGAAACAAAAATTTTGAGGTGGGTTAATTATGTGTGCAAATAAGTAATGAAGCTTTAAAATTGTTTCGACTCGAGACAATCTGGCTTATGCCAGTCATGATTAGAACTTATTTATCACGATGATATTGCGTAATCTGTGAAGTTTTTGTTACATACAATTTATTTTTTGTGCAGTTCCTGTAACATTACAACGCGAACCAGATAAATACAAAATGTTCTATCTTATTTTCCTAGTACTTCTTAATTATTATTTTTTATACTAGCTGTTTGCCCGCGACTTCGTCGGCGTAGAATAGTTATGATTGTCATACAAACTAAAACCCAGTCTTTTTTTAGCTATATGTAAATTTGATAATGTTATTACATTAAAATTGGTGTTTTATAAAGGGTGCTTGCTCCTAAGATAGCCGAGTTCTTAATATGGTCCATTTTCAATATTTTGAATTTTTTAAAGTTTGAAAGAATTTAAATTACAGGTTTACAACCTTTAACCTGGTAGTAATTTAAACTCTTTCCAATTTTACAAAATACAAAATGTTGAAAATGGACCATTTAGGAACTGGGTTATTTTAGGCGCATGTAACTCAGTTAATGATACAGTTACATCCTTCACCCCCTTGTTCATCTAACCTAATATATGAAACCTGTTTTGTGTCAAAAGAAAGCCATAGATTATGCAATGAATTAGTGTTTAAAAATAGTTAGTCTGCGTTAGCTGACTATTTAGTTACCAATTTTATCAGGTATAACATTATTTTTTGCTTCTACTGATTGTACATTCTTATATGATATAGTTGAGTCATTACATTTATTTTCTTGTTATTTGACCGCCTCGTTGGTCGAATGGCTAGCGTACACGCTTAACGACATCGGTCAACCGCGAGGCTCGGGTTCGATTCCCGACGGGGGAAGGCATTTGAGTAATGAACATTTTGATGCCTGCATTTCCGGGTCTGGTTGTTTATTAAATTTATTTTGGTATCTATTTAGGTATTTCTATGTATTAAAATCGTTGACTAACACCCATAGCGCATAGCGCACTTATTCAGGGAAATTTATTATTTAGTTATTTATACTAGCAGCCCACCCGGCTTCGCACAGGTATAAAGTATACATATGAACCTTTCACTTCAATCACTTGATCTATTAAAAAAATCAATCAAAGTCCGTTGGGTAGTTTTAAAGATTTAAGCATACAAAGGGGCATAGGGACAGAGGAAGCGACTTTGTTTTATATTATGTAGTGACTAATAATAAACAATTAAAATCATGCCAGTACTTTAATTTTTCATAACATCAATTTATCGTATCATATTGATTAATATGCATTATTCACACTGTTACGTGTATCATCTTTCAAACGACTGTCAAAATTTCAAGCTACTTGATGACCTTTTCGGCTGAATTACATCGCTGCATGCGAGGGTTAACGAGTTCGATTAGATAGATTGATTTAATCGATGCTTTAGAATTAGTGTTGAAAAAACCAGTTGATACTTTGGGAATCATTTGAATTGTTTTGGAAAAGTGTATAATACTTACCATCTTTATAGCACATTGTGTGAATAGGTGCAAAAGTTTGCTACTATAATATAATATTTCAAGTTTTTGAAAAGTCCTAATTTCCAGATGAACAGTTTAGTACTAGCTGTTTGCCCGCGAATTTGTCAGCGTATAGTAGTTATGATTTTCGAACAAGCTTTCATCCCATATTGTAGTCTTTTGCGGGTTAAAAGTATCTTCACGCCCATATCCCTGAAGAGGTAGGCAGAGGCACAACCAGGGCACCCACGACCAGCTGAAGATACTAAGTCCCACAATGTGATAGGTGGCAAACCTATCGCCAACCGTACACATCAAATCCTGAGCAACATTTTGTTTAGTTAAACAATTGCATTTACATTTTGTTTTATTGTCTTTTATGGGTTGATTTTAAAAAGGAACAGCTTATGTTGAACCCGGATCTTTTTCTATATTTATATCAAGTTTCATCATAATCGGTTCAGCGGCTTAGCCGCAAAAGAGCAACAGATAGACAGACGGACAAATATATACGGAGAGAAAGACTTTCGTATTCTTAGCATTAGTATGGATTTTCTAAAGGTGAATTGTGTCCTGATAGAATGTAGGCTATTATTAATTTTTTTATGTCGTTTAGAAAAAAAGACTGAATTACTCAAACGTTTAAGTTATGTTAAAATCTTTATTACACTCACTTTGACTTTTATCGTATATACACTGTAATATCAAACTTAAACCTTGGAGTACTTTAGTCAGTGTTTATTAATAAGCCAGTTACTGTGCACGATTCCATTGATTCAAAAAACTTTTAGTCATGCAGCCAGACAAATTAATGTAATGTGTTTTAATTTGCAATGAATGTGAGTGGTGATTAAACTAGTTCCGCATAATCAAAGGCCATACGAATAATAATAAAAATGTATATTAAGCGAGAATTTAAACATCATCACAAATTAATAGTGACATAAAAGAAGCATCATATTAATCAAGAAAAAAACAGGTATGAAGTAGAAACAAATCAAAATGTAATCTATTAAAAATATAAATCTTTGGCGAAAAATTGTATACCTTCAAAGTGACAAACATAACGAATCAGCATTGCTAAACATGATTTATTATTTCAATGACCGCCAAGTTAAGCCTTTACCTTTTGCTATATACTATGTTATTACTACTATACTAGACTATATTCGCTATTTTTTTGAAGGGAAAACGTCTTTAGCGGCGTTGCATATTTTTTTTTGGAACGGGTAAGCGGCATTGCATATTTTATTTTGGAATGGGTAAAAACTTCTAAACTTGCGTCAGGACACGTGACGTGATCAAAAATACGTAAGACGCCGCAGGACGCTTCCGCGAATAAGACGGCGCAGTTTTTTTTTAATTTTATGTGTTTAGTTGATAAACTTTATTTTGAAGAAATTCGACATTATGAAATTTATTTAACTCATTGGTGACTATTTTTTAATTTCAACTTAACTTGGACATAGGATTTGAATTTACTTTTTATTGACATGTTGAAATATTTTAGCTTAAATATGGAAATCGTATTGTGAAGTCAGTTTATTTATCATATTTATCTTTTATTTATTTAATATATTGCACCATACATTCATATTATGTTTCATACAAAATAAATGTAATCATTAAATACACGTCTCATATTATGTGTTAATGTTCAATATTAATGATTATTGGTAAGGGACGTACAGTATGGCACAAACCTAATTAACGTTGTTTTAAGTAATAAAAAAAATGTTTTTAAGTATCCATACTCAAATTTGTATAATAAATCTGTACGCCTACTCTGCAGGTTTTAGAGGCCAATATTTTGGTAGATGTATCATCAGTGTAATACCTAAAGCCACAGATTAAATAACATTTAAGTTTTAAGTAGGTATCGAAATCTTTAGCGCTTGAGGTTTTTTTTTATGATATTGGAAGGCAAACAAGCAGACGGATTTCCTGATGTTAATAAATTCACGCCGTCTAGAGACACCAAAGGTGGTAATGGTGCGTTGCAAACCTGAGGCTGGGATGTTAGGCCTCGAGCAAAAGTAAGTTTACCGGCTACCTTACCCTCCCAACCGGAACACGTCATGACGTTATGGCGGCAGGAATAGGTAAGGTGGTGGTACCAATCCGGTCGAGTCGCTGCTAAACTCTACTACCAGGAGAGGCGCTGTTCAAAGTTTTCAGACATAATTTACGAAGACGCTTGGAAATTTTAACGAAATAAACTCAAGGGGTCTGAAGATTAATAGTAATTAATATGCTATAAGTTATTTTTCTTATCAAACCGAAAACCAATTTAGCATAACCTTTTATTCTTTGTAAGAAACTGTTCTGAAATATATATAATATGGGCAGCGTAAAGCTTTTTTCTTTCAACTAAATAACAATTTAATAGCTTCTTGGAGATAAATTAATATGGCAACTCAGAGACGCGTCGTTCGCCATCTTTTTAATACCGAGTTTTGAACATGTTTATATCATTATTTAATGTGTGTATGACATTTTATTACGGCAGATAAGTAATTTACTATATTCAAAGAAGCAGTTTTCGTAGTTAAAATAGAGTAATCAGAATATAAATGACGTTTTGGAGACGGCAACATGTTATTAGTCGCAGCAGGAAACTATTACCTTAATATTACTCTCAAGATAAATAATGTAAATCTCTTGAAAAATCTAGCCACAGAGAAAAATAGATAAACTAAAAACTCAGTTACGGTGAACTTAGTTAAGTTTGCATAAGGAAAAATAAAGTATTGTTTTTCCATGCAATTTTCTCGGTTTTTCTCTTCATAAGAACCTTCTTTTGAGAATAACTAACACAATACAAAAAGAATTAGCGAAATCGGTTTAGTCGTTCGTAAGTTATGCGCTTACAAACAAACACATTTGGTAATTCATTTTTATACATATTACCGTTCCCTCTGTATAGTAAAAGAATAAAGTATAGGTTTCACTATTTTCCTTGTAATTTTCCCGGTGTTTTTCATAAAAACCTTGTCATCACAATAACTAATACAATACAAAAAGAGTTAGCCAAATCGGTCTAGTCGTTCGGAAGTTATGCGCTTACCGACACATTTAGCGATTAATTTTTATATTATAAATCAAGTAATTTGAGACTTATTTCGAAACAATGTATAAAAAGTGTCCTAGTATCGATTTCCCATAATATACGATAATAACTCTACATATTAGTTTTATGATTGGCAATTATACTGTACAATATTTTGACTAGTTGGCAGAATTTAGCGGCAACTTGACATGCTTAGTACCAGATCCTTTTCTAGTCTTGCCACAGTAACTTCAGTTATCGCAGCTGTGGTGTTTCGGTTACATAAGCTAAGAAAGGTGGTTAATCGACCCACGCAAGAGGCTTTCCATTTCATGCCAACTCCATATTATCAACGCACCATTAACATAATTCCACTAGGAAATCTGTCTACTTGTACAAAAAATTAAGTCACACAGAGATGTCGAACTTATAAGCATCTTTTACCGTTGGGGGCTAAGAAGAAACCTTTCACATTACTCCTATTCATTATTTTCCAAGCTCAAATTTCTCAGAAATCCACTTAACCTAAATTCAAACCTATTTTTTCAAACGAGGGCATCAAAGACAAACCTTAAAAGAGCAAGATGAATTAACCAAACTCGAATCACTTCGACCATTTTATTTTAGTTGGGAATGGATCGTAAGATATCGTATTCAAATACCAAAGCCCCTTGATCCTAACAGCCCGACCGATTCTTAACTTTGTTCTTTTTATTTTCACATAAATGTGAAGGCAATTTTGACTCGAATTTTGAGAGGCAGTTTCTTTAATGAGATTTTAAAATGGGTTTTAATAAAATGTTGCTAGTTCGAATTAGTAAAAGCGTGTGTGTAAATTTGTGTTATAACTTATAGTTAACATAAATATGTTTTTTGTAAGTACTATTTAACCATTAATGATAATTACTAAATTATATTATTGCAGCATCCGTCTTTTTTGTTTCATCTATCGTTTCACTGTCTTCTCAAAGAAGAAATAACGTTTTCGGTAGTATGGAACAATATTAACTAATATACCAACTACATTTCGTTATAAACTAGCAATTTTTGATTAATATATTCACTTGTGTGCGCGGGCCGCCAAAACACGTGTGACATACCGCCGGTATGTCACACGTGTTTTGCTTTATGTAGCGGAGACTCTTGACACCACCCTCGGATAATATCTGAGTGATCTGATCGTGGAATGTCAACCTTAGTCTCCCCGGGTACCTACATCCATCCACCATTTACCTCACTATCATTACCATCACTAACCCCGTAACGTCGGACTAGGTGGTAGAGTTTCGCAGCGACTCGTCCAGATTGGTACCTTTAGGATTGGTATTGGCCTTACCTATTCCTGTCGCCATAACGTTACCGTTGACGTGTTCGGTTTCGGATGGTAAGGTAGCCGTCAAACTTACTTTTGCTCGAGGCATTCAATCCCGACCTCAAGTTGGCAACGCACCATTACCACCTTTGGTATCTCTAGGCGGCGTGAATTTCTTACCAACTGCTTATTTGCCTTCCAATAACATAAATAAAAAAAAAATATATATGCATTACAAAAAGTTTTAGATCGGACAACAACATTTGCAGTTATTAATAAGCTTCACATAATTAACTCGTACCACATGCTAGATTTTTAAATTGTAGTTTGATGGGCTGAAAGCTTTATTAATATTGTTTTAATGAAACTAATATGATTATGAATGTGACATAACCTACTTGAAATACCAAAAAGGTTTAAAGTGTAATTAATTTAATAATGTATGTAAAATTAATAATGTATGTATTGTTTTACTATGTTAAATATCTACTTCTACCTCATAATATGATTCACTTTTTATGATTCCTAAAACAACCGTGACGCCATTACAACCTTGTCTTTTCGCTAAAAATAATTTTAATATAAATTAGCTATACCCTATCTCATAAGTGATAATGGACGAGGATATAATGGGACCCATCAATAACCGTGTCCATTTATGCCTTACCTATAAATGTAAGTTGATGATAGGCCTAATAAAATTATTAATTTATTGTTTCTTGCTATTATATCTTTAAATATTGTTTATATTGCGAGTATTTTAATTTTGGTTGTGTACAACGGTTTTAACAACTAAAACATCATTTTTAAGCAGTAAGCCCGCAAGAAACCGACTTTGATTTCAATAAATACTTAAGTTATCTACGTGAACAAAATATAAGTGTTTTCCTCGATATTCCTGGTATCACTACATAGTATAAAACAAAGTCGCTTCCTCTGTCCCTGTATCCCTTTGTATGCTTAAATCTTTAAAAGTACGCAACGGATTTTGATGCGTTTTTTTTAATAGACAAAGTGATTGAAGAAGAAGGTTTATATGTATATTTCATAACCTCGCTAAGCTGGGGCGGGCAGCTAGATCCATTATAAAATCCAAACTTGGTGCCACCACCACCTTGGAAGTGTATTCTTCCAAATACAAAAATATATTTTTTTAAATCGATTCAGAAATTACGGAGAAATCGATTAACACACATGAAAAAATATACGATTCTAACCTATAACCTGCTTTTTTAAAGTCGGTTAAATCTGTAAAAAAATTTTTGTTGCAAACTTTCGCATTTATAATATTAGTAGGATTTTTAGTCTTGAATAACCGAAGCGAAGCGAGGGCGGGCAGCTAGTCCATAAATATAATTATTTTAAAGACGTGTATCTTTATTTGTTTCTTTGTTTGTGGCATTGGAGAAAGATTAAGATACCTATGTTTTTGTATATGTAGTATAAATTAGCCTGTCACATTCCAACGCTTTATATAGCTTGGAATGTGACTAAGGCTACTTCTTATCTTAGATATATAGATAGTGGCTTTTCAAATTTTGATAAGCTGATTATAGATAAAAAAGGTTTTGTAATTTAATATGTATTTTGTACAAGAATAATTTAAAAAAAGATAAAACATCTTCACGCCCATATCTCGCCGGGGTAGGCAGAGGCACAACCAGGGCACCCACGACTAGCCGAAGACACTAAGTCCCACAATGTGATAGGTTGCAAGCCTATCACCAAACGGGTACAAATCCAATCCCGAGCAACATTATTTATTAGAAATTTGGACATGAGGTCGCGGGAATCGAACCCGGGATGTCATGTAGTCAAGTTCAACACCTGGACCGCTAGACCACAGAGGCAAATAAAAACAAATAGCATTCAAATTGCTAGGTTATTGGAAAAGCCCAAAGTGAAACTGTTTATTCCAAGCAACTCCCAGTATTTATTCGTAATTTGCATAGCATAAGAAGTACTCGTCACGATCTTTCCTAAAGAATCTTAATGTTCATGAGTGCAAGGATAGGTAGTGCAGATATTAGTACATTTACGTTCTCTTTTTGACCATTCAGGGGTATACTTTTTGCACTCAATTACATTGGTATGGAGATAAGGAAACCCTAGCTATTTAGCCGTTTTACTTTTTTTAACGTTACTATCATTTTTGCCTTAACATCATTATAGTGCTTTAAAGTTAAATACAAACGTTGAATTTTAATATGTTTAGTTTAAATGTACCTTTTACTTAAATAAAAAAATACCTTCACGCCCACATTCCCGAAGATTAAGAATAAGACAAACAAGGCATCTATGACTAGCCGAAGACACTAAATCCTACAATAAGATAGGTGGCAAGTCTATCGCCATCCGAACACGTAGCTGATCCCGGAAAAGTGTTTTTTATTTGAAAACCTGAGAAACACATTGTTTTGTTGCCCGACTCGGGATTGAACCCGGGACCTCATGAAATCAAATCCAACGCCGGTCCTCTAGGACACAGAGGCGATTTAATTTAAATCGTTTCGCGTGGTCATCGGATCATAACGGATGGACCAATTTTACTAATTTGTCTTTTTTGTGTCGGTTATTCTCAGGAAAAGTTGCAAAGAAAATGAGAAAAACAAAGTTTTAATACATGAAATAGTTAGAAACCGTTAATGTCTAGCGATACAAGTTCGCTGGTTTAGCTAGTTATAGATACAAAAAATAGTTACTATAGAGTTCTGGCTTCGTCTTTTTTGACTTTTGTCATAATATTGGGTACAGTAAGTTTTAGTATTTTAAGCAACTAATTTAAACGATTAATTTATTAAATTTATCAATTGGTATTTATTTGGGTACAGGTTTTTATTAAGTCAAAATATTTTCGACTTAGATTCATAACATAAATGACCGGGTTTGTTTTCATTATTTGCGTAAGCTCCTAAAGTCCTACATATTTTAAAATCCCAAAAGCTTTATCGGTACATTAGAGATAATCCAGAATAAATAATTGAAATAGATTATTGGAACGCTTCTGGGCGATAACAATTTGTTTTGGCATTTCCCTTTGTCATTATTTTGATCAATTTTGATTTTTAAAATATCGTTTGTAGAATTAGACTTATGACATATAAGTAAGTAAGTCACGTTAGAACATAATTGGTAATTTTAATGTCAATATATCGTCCATTCAAATAAAATGTGGTAATTTCAGCACAATAATAGTCCAAAAATCGACTCCAATTTCAATCCACGTTCGGCGTCAGACTTGACTTCTTCATGTCCTGGGTTCGATCTCTGGGTCGGGCAACAAAAAAATTAGAAAATGTGTATTTAATTTTCTAATAAAGTTAAGGTTTTTTTGTCATATGATAGTAAGTATGATAATGAGTTTATCTACCTACCTAAAAATTAATCATCAAAATCTGTTCGACAACGACCGAGTAATGACGTGAGAAACATACAAAACATACAGTTTTATTGTAACTCTGGAATATAAGGATTCGATAATATACGGGTTGCTTTGCAAATTAGTTTCTTCTTCCATTGCTTTTGTCGGTAAAGTAATATCCATTCTGTTTTCCTCTCCACTTTCTATCTCAATTCCTATTAATTGACTTAAATAGTTCTTCCTGTCTCTTCTATGGCTATCTCCTTCTAACTTTCCTTCGATATATTCTCAAGTATGTCTAGTATCGCAACAAATGGCCAATTAGGAATAATTTTGAGTCCAAGTTAGCGACAAATTGTACAGCATCTAAGTATTTCCTGACGTTGTTAAATTATTTTCAACTACAACTTCTGTGAAATCTAATACTAATTGAACCACGTTCTATTGGCGGCGAACTACTGTCGTCTCTGCTGTCACGGCCTAAATTAGTTATTATATACGAGAATCGCGATTAATCGGTACAATCGCAACCGCGGTTGCTGCAAAGCTAACTGTATCGCTCTATCCAGAGTAAATCGATTATCGATTTTCATCGGCAATAATTTTAACACTCGGCAATTAATCAGACTGTATATTATGTATCTAAGGAATTTGTATTTTTGCCTGTTATCGATATACAATAAATTTATATTTGCGCTATATTTGTTGTGGCAGCATTTATTTTATTAGACACTATTTTTAAATAGGTTTTGTGACTCGTCATCTAACAATGAATGATTTTATTCGTCGACTTGTCGGCTTGCAAAAGTCATTAAGTGAATGTGAAAGTGAATGATAGTTTCAGTAAAGTTTGATTTTCTGTTTGTTTGTTTGTTTGTTTGAAATGGATAGGCTCTGGAACTACTGGGTTGATTTCAAAAATTCTTTCACCTTGAGATTGCTACATTTTCCCTGAGTAACATATGCTATGTTTTATCAAAATCGGTGCAGAAGAGCCAAGTTACGGAGGCGAAACTGCGCGAAACTGCTAGTTCTTAAATAAACGGTAATTTCAACATTATATACACTAAATGTCTGACAGTTTGCAGTTATGGATTTAATAGCAAGCTGCGTAACGCCTAAAGCAAACTAGTTAGAAATTAGTGAGTTTTTGCATTGTCGAACATGTCAAAATGAATCTATCCATGAAAATACGTATTGATTTTTTAGAGTTAATGAGTTCTTGCAATAAACAGCGCTATAAAAATTGTAATCAATTGTAAAACATATTTAAACATTGTGTTTTGTCAAGCTTTAAGTTTTACTAGTATCTGCAAGATTTACTACTAAATCTACACACTTACCAGTTAATTAGCCATTAAATATTAGGTACGATCAGTCTGACTTTATCTAGTAAAATTTGAATTAAGTACTTTCAACTAATCTTAGGATTCAAATTGCATTTGTATAAAATTGATCTTGGTTATAAGTAAAATGTGCAATTAAGGTATATGTTTATTAGAATCACGTTTATCTTTTACTAGCATTAGGCGATCTGCTTATTATTTTATGCCATAAAAAAAACATGAAACAGTATCTGTTCTGTGTCATTACTCAATATTACTTTTGACTAAATAAATTACTTCAGTCAAATTCGCGTAAGAGATAAAACTATTTGATCGCTGCTGTCATAGATTTTGAACGGATATATATTCAATGGTCAACCCGGGAAATCTTATCCAACACAGCCATTATTTACGGAGCACCCCATAAAGATAATCTCTGGACTCGCCGGAATGGCGTGTGTTAAAACGTCCAAAGATCATAAACTTGATCCACCGGCGGCGGTCGCGTCACACGTTTTTATGGACACAATATTTCAGTACAGTCAGCAGCAGAAAATAACTTTTTTTACAAAGCATTTTTTATGTAAAATCAAACGAACGGTGGTTCGACTAATAGTAAGTGATCACCACTAAACACAAAAGAAATCCAAATCAGTGTTTTCAAAATTTAGAACTGAAATAAATAAAATTTGAAACGAGTTTTCTTAAAAGTTAGCTCGTATTATTCGTTGCGAAAACATTTTGTTTCTTTTTCAAATCCCCGACGCGAGGGATGTTAGTTTTACATGTATGTGTTTATCTGTTCATAACTTTTGAATTTCGAATTTTTCATTTGAAAATCGACGTGATTGATTGTTTTTGGTTACATTACATAACTTTTATGTTAGGGTTATTAAAACAATATTTTTCATCACCAGTTACTCTATAGATTTTTATAGAAAAGATCTCTTTAGACTTAATATGTATTCTGTATACTGGTATTTGTTAATGCTTCAATGTTTGCATGAAAATTAAATAAACAAAATCATTGTTACACGACAGTGCTTTCGTTAAAGCTTTTTGTTGTAAGCGGTACTCCTGTGACCGGACTTTTGTTTTTCCACTATTATCTGTCGTCATTTCTCGCTTTTAAATAATACGGCAGACTGGTTTTATATTTACTTTTTACACAATTATCCCATTCATTGATTAACTCGGAGCTCTTGGGTATAAGTGGGCATTTTATAGCGTCCTTGCAGCAACCGGATATATGAGCTTTTATATTCGGGTTGCACATGAGGTTTGTCGCAAAGAGGTACACTTTTTTAACATTGACATTTATCTTTATAAAAAAATACCCAATGTGTTGCTAAGCGCAAAGCTTCACAACTCTAAGTGGACGTTTAGCTATATTTTTTTATAAGTATCTTCTTTTTATAATAATTTCATTTAGGTCCAATGAAGAGTTTTTTAATCTATGATATAAAATTGCAAGGAAAATATATAAAGCAATGCTACAACAGTACGAGCATTATTTTAGTTTATCTCGCAAACTATTTTTAACTGTCATTGTCTAGTGGTTTACTTAACTTTTGATTTAAAAAAATACAGACAACAATCAGTTTCAATTGCAGAGCAAATTCAAATGTTAGCACTATTTAGTTATCTTACTGTTACTTACTTCGCCTCTGTGGTCTAGCGGTTCAGTTGTTGGACTTGATTGCAAGAGGTCCCGGGTTTGAATCCCGGGTCGGGCAACAAAAAGAAAATTGGGTTTTTCTAATTTTCTAATAAAAAAAACGTTGCTCGGAATTGGATATGTGCCCGGTTGTCGATAGGCTTGCCACCTGTCACATTGTGGGACTTAGTATCTTCGGCTAGTCGTGGTTGTGCCTCTTCCTACCTCTTTGGGGATACGGACGTGAAGACACTTTTTTTTACTTACCTTACCATTCGTATTACCTAATATTACCGTAACGTCATTATGATGTTGCCATTTGAAGGCTAGAGTTACCAGCCTATTTAATTAAGCATGAAATTTGACATCTCATTCTTAGTTTTACGACATATCGTTACATCTACAAACCGCTCGCGCTGGCGACAAGTTTCATATCATCATGAAATAAGTCTGCATGCAGTTCTAATCGCAAAACAAAACAGAAAAAACTAAATTTCTTACCAGTAATGGTGGTGATTTGCTGAGCATCAATTTAACTTATTTTAAGTGTATTCGATTGTTTTCCAATGAAACAAAAAGAAAAGAGATGGACATTTTAGCCATGCCAGATCAGTACGGACATGTTAACTCCTAATGTTTTTAATTAACGTTTTCCGAGGAATAGGATAAAAGTTTGTCGAAATAAGATGAAAAAGTAATTTGTCATCACAGCTTACTTGTCAATCGGTTACTGCATGAAATAGAATAAATAAAACAGGCAATGTTTTATGATATTTCATATAAACCATAAAAAACGTGTTTTAAGACCAACTGGATCTGGTGAGGAATGGGGACAAGTTGCGACACCTAGAATCTACCATAGTATCAGAACAAGGCCACTCATAAAAAAAAACGGGGTTGTTTTCTTTTCTAATGTACCCACTTAGTTTATAAATAACTAGTAGGTAACTCGTCTCAGCTTCACACTGGTGGGCAAACTTCCTTTTGAATCACTATCTTTTTTCGCATCAAAATCCAATGCGTAGTTTCAAAAGATTTAAGCATACATAGGGGCAGCAAAGAGCGACTTTGTTTTATAGTTTAAAGTGATAATTTTGAAGATCTGCATACACAGGAAGGACAGTGAAAAACAACTTTATTTTATACCATGTAGCGAAGCAGATAAGTCCTTGAAAAATAAAACATAGTGAAATTCTAATTAACAACTATGTAATCACTCTTTAATAAAATTAAAGTTTTGAGCCAAGGTCACATCAAAGTAATTACAACAAACGAAAACAATGTAATTGTTTAACGCTTGAACAACTCAGAAATCCTTAAACGCTGTCAATAAAACTTTTTATGAATCGATCCGGGTAACATGCATGTATGAATTGATTTTTTGTGGAGATGATGTAAGTGTTAAATTTTTATTTAGCTAAGGTTTTTCATGGAATTTAATTAATAGGCCACTTTGGAAAAGTAAATATTTTGTTTTTTTGTAATGTACCTAAGTAAAAGGCGGGTGTTTGTTACTCAATTGCATGAAAATAAATGTTTAGATGAATATTAGCGAAAAAAGAAGGTAAGGTATAAAATAGCGCTAAAGTTACTTTTTTATTTCATTATTAGCGTTATAAGGGATATCTTTAAAATGCAAAAACATAAATATAAATGTTGACTAAAGCCTAAAACTCTTTAAAAAATAAAATACTTTCAAAAGTAAGAAGTACTATTAAAACTTCTGTTAAATTTTCAATAACCTTTGTATCTGACTAAGTTAAAATAAAAGCTTCATATAAAGGTCCATTAAAGTGTATAAAATGCCAATAATTGGTCCATTTTCAAAAGTAATTTCCAAATTGAAATTACACACTTGACATGATGTATTAACTTCAAATATTCAATAATTGATAGCGAATTGAACCCTCTGGCAAAGAGTTAAAAGCTCATCGTAGTTTGATTTATGACAATAATAAATAACAGATAAAATCCATCATTTATAATGGCGCATATTTTAAATGGATGAAGTGAGAAACTCCTGAGAGTGTGTTTGTTCAGTGCCTGGGAGGTCTAAGTGCTAGGTACATTAGAGGATAGTACAGCGCATTTTTGCCATTAAATAGCATTAATCAAGTTAGGCTTAACATTTTAAAAAAAATACCAAGATTTATGTTTGTGGATATTTTAAAACCGTATTTTTATTAATCTATATATTAATACGTGATGCCAAAACTTTGGACCCGTTTTTACGATAATTGTGCGGACATAAAATTTGACACACTTATAGTTTATGTGTAGGAGAAGTGCAGAACGAAAAACGAGAAAAATATTAGTATTTTTCAATAATAATGCTTATTAAGTACATTAAATTAATAAATAAAACCTTACCCACACTACCATGCGTTTGACACACACAAACAAATATATTGATGATAACGATAAAAGATCACAGATGACGCATTAAAAAGTTTGGAAACAAAGTAGTTGGTCTTGAGAAATGAAGATGGCGTTCTTATCAACATGATTTATTATGGTTGAATTTCGACCAATGGGCGACCACTAGTTATAATTATGATGTGAATAGATTTTTTTTAAAACAAATTAAAATAATAAGTACAAATGTTCATGTAATACAATAACAATTACTTCCCAAAGTGGTACACAAAAAAATAAAAGATAAAAAATAGCCGCTAAAACTGTTTGATTCCAAAACAAATAAAACGTTAATATCATTGACATAGTTCTCAAAAATAACGGTGACGACAGCCATCCTTTTTTTTTTTACTTGACCTATCTTATCACGCTATGCTATCATCCCAAAGCGACAGTCAAATGCAGGCTAGATTTATTTTATTCCTAAGTAATATCTCCGTCTATTACGTGACTGATCCTCACGTATTCATTGACACACCAAGCAGTTACACAAGGGTTTAAGCCAATGTATTTAAATTAAATTACACAGTACATTGCTTAATGTTACGTATTGTTTTAATCCATGTCATTAAGATGACAAACAATACAAACATCTAATGAGTAACATTCACGGATCAATGTTCTATACACGTTAAATTCAAAGCTAATTACTCTGACGTGACAAAATTTTTTGAGCATTTTAAATCTTTTACTTTTCAATCAATCAAATTGATTTGTAAACTTTACCTACTTTTAAGAAAATATTGAAGGAACATTATTTATTGTTGACACAAAAACATACTCGTATATCATCCTACTAAGATATTATAATAATGATAATTGTACCTACCTGTTTTATTTTACATACTTGATTGTTCTAAGAAAGCTATAGTTAGTTGTTTTTTGTACACGATGCCTTCCATTTTATTTTCACAGCTTAATTTTTTTTTGGGTTGTCTGGAAGAAATTTCTTTAGTTAGAGATAAGCTCGCCTTTTGGGCATTTTTACTTGTGCACTAAAGAATTAAATAAATAATAATAATAATGTGTATTAAACTTTGTCTCCGCATCACGCATTAACGGGTAAAACAGTTTCGGTAAATATTTTACTATGGTGTTAGTTTTAGTCAGCAGAAGATTTTTTTCAAGGCTTAAGTGAAGTTGGTAAAACTTTATAAAGTTTCAGAAAATTTAACAAAAATATAAATTTTACATTACTGCCAAATGGTTTACAAATTGATAGTTAAGACAGGACAAATGTGTCTTATTTATATACAAGGTGTGTATAATTTTGTTTCATTTTGATTAGGTATACGTTCGTAACATTAATATCGACTTATAAAATAAAATAATAAATAACCCGTATCTATAATATAGGTATACAAATCGGATTTTAAGCGATGAAACATTTTTCTTGTCAAAAGGTTGTCAGTTGATTTTGAATGGGAATAATAAAAAACCACATATAATGTTGTTACTATGCTAAGTTAGTTCATTCATTTACTTGCAAAGTTGTAATTAAAATTTTTATTTTACAGAACAATGCTCAATGTTCATTGTTCTTGTAAAAACCATATTGACATAAGCGAGTTCTACAATTACCTTTCTTTTGTTGTGTTTACATTGTTCGAAATATTACTACCTGATGTTTTCGTGATCACTATTGCATCTTACATTCTCTTTAGGAATGTTAAACATAGATCTTCCAAAGACGACGGAAACATTCAATTTTGTTGCAATTTTTGGAGCACGACTTGAAACTTGATCTGTTCGAGCTACTTGAAAATTGAATAGAGGAACTGGTATTACCGTTACTCTTTAACTGATTTATAAATCAGTCACAGGAATTTAAGGCACAGAAATGGTAGCAGATTTCACACATACTACCGGGTTCATATAAGACCATTATTGGTTAAAGGTCATTTAAGAAAGGTTAGATCACGCTCCGCCCGCTTTCTCTCATGATTATAAACTAGTGCAATGCCGTCGGCCATTCAAAAGGTCAATTCTGTTAAATAGTTTGCTTAGATTTTGTTTATACATCGAGGACAGCTAGTTTTAAATCGGTTCTGTTTATTTGAACATGTGTTATGTAAAGTGTTTGTACCTGACCATTTTTGGAATCCAACACATGTCCTTTAATTCGAATGTTATCTGGGACATACCTATAACTTAAAAACTATCTCATTAATTAATTGGATTAAATATTTCTATTCATTTTAGTTAATTAATGCGAACGCCTAATTGCAAACAACAACGGAGGTGATGCAGAAATACTAAACAAAACCATGACAGCAGACCATAAAGTCAGAAGTCTGAAATAAAATTGACATATATTAGTTTTAAGGCTTAAAAGTAAGTAACACACGATACATATAATATACGTATACAGACAAAAAACAAAAACGCTATTTCGTTGCTCAGGTAAAATTTAAGTTTATTCGTATTTATTAAAAACAAAAATAAAAAAGAATTGACCGATATGCTCACGACAAAACTTTAGTATTATAGATATTATAACATTTAAATAACTTATATTTAAAATCTGATGTAAGGCGATGATTATCCAATTTCAATGTTAAATTATGCTCAAAAATTCCACTTATAAATAAAACGATCAACTTGGGTCATTCTAGTTTCGTTTTACACCAATGCAATCATCCATAACTAATTATAATAAATAAAAATTTAAATAGTTGTAACGAAAACAACCTTCAGTAGATTTTTATTATCTGCATGATTATCTTGATAGCAATTGAAATGTTTAATAAAATCAACTATGCAAGCAATGGGCTTCCTAATGTTTTATAGATGCTGATGTCCACAGGTAATTTAAATAAAACTTGAAGTACTATTGGAATTGCTTTTATTACTATTGCACCATTTCTTAGGAATAATTAGATTAGCATATTTGTTTAAATCAAATGTTGGACCACCCAAAATATTAACCAAAGAAAATAATTATTTCTACAATGAATGAATGGTCAGACTTGATAAAGTTGGAGTGTTATGCTGTTATTCCAAACATTCAAGTAATCAAAGCAGAAACCCGGAACATTAATGTTACACAATGATATAAAAACGATCGAGGAACCTCTGTACCGCTGGGAACGCGTGGACTGCAATTTCGCGGCATTGATTACTTGATAGACTTTGTCGATGAGAAAAATTGAAGCGCCGTGAGTACACATATAATATCAGAAATGATTTAGCGACTTTAAAGGATTGCAATCTCAAGTATTGCATCATCTACCTTAAAAGGATTACTTTTTGTTAAAATGAATTATACCAACTTTCTACTGAGATTACGCCTTCGTTTGTATGTTACATCACTTTGAAAATAACTCCAAAGCGAAGGGATTAAGAAATAAATGCAGTCATCACTTCTACAGCTCATTGCACATGCTAATTTTATGTTGACGGCATTTAAATGCTCTATTATAGCGTTCGCTGCACTTTCTACGTAAGAGCGTAATAAAAACGTCGTTTTTTTAAATCTTTGTCCAAAATCTAATGAGTATATACTTAACTAATATTAAAAACATTAGCAAGAAATGGCGAAAAGGTGGCACCATTTGAAAATACTACTGGGAAAATTGGAGTATAGAGAGTGTTTTTAATATTTTATTGAGTTTTTATTTTTTGGCATAAATTCTCACAAAAACATTGATTTTTTATATTTCAATGTAGTCAATTAGTGCAATGCGAATAAAATTTATGTATGTGTGTGTGAATAGCATAGAAACATCAAATGTAAAATTTAAGTGCATAAATATTAAAGTTTCTCTTTTTCTAATCTAAGTGAGAGATTTCTATTAAACAAATAACAAAAAATAATAATCTATTGTGAACCCAAGCTAAATAAATACACGGCGCAGGAAATACTTCTACCTGTCTTGAATTAGAACTGGAACTTGAAAGTGGTTTTATAAAAAAAAAAAACTGTGAGACTCGTAACAATAGGCTTTCAACCATACTTGCTATGCGCCGATTAGATAAGATTTATTGAATGAATTTCTTCGAGATTAGATCGGATCGTAGTTGAGCTCAATATTGTCGTAAATAAGATTAAAACTTGAAGATTGTTAAACTTAACATTTATAATAAGGATATACAAAATGCGGTAGTGATTAGTAAAGTGAGTTCAAAACTTAAACACAAATTAAGCAAAATGTGCATGTTCCTTTAGCGTCTTATTTAAACTCTAATCGCATTAAATATTAGTTCTTTTAAGTAACGAGCCTCTACCCATCCTTCCTCGCTATTTGGAAAAGCATCGATACGTGTAATTATCACTGGTACTACTGACAGAAACCTGATGGTATGATTCTGTGACAATTTGCCGAGATTTGCAGGCGTTATTTTACCTATTCATGCCGCATTAGACTTTTTGTTCCTTGCAAACTTCATGCGAGTTACTCACATAGTTTGTTTAATGTGATATTATAGCGAACAAGCACGCAACTCGTAGTTTATAGCCATCATAGATGTGGTAGATGTATCACTGTCTTTTGTTAGGCTGTTGTGAAAATCTACCGGCTACCTTACCCTCCGGACCGGACTCTATCATTAAGGCGACAGGAACATGGAACTCTACCACCAATCTAGTTAATAATTACCCATTTAAACTTTGCTCTTCTCTTCCAAGCTGCTTGACAGCGACACACTTGCAACTTTGTCATTTTGTTGTTTGTCAATGTTATTCTACACAGAAGAACGGGTATACGGGATAACGAATTATTAATTATTTAATGAAGTAAAATATTAAGGCCAAAAATAAAAAGTTGTCGACCATGTATTCTAAGCATTGTTTAAGTTTTCTTAAAGTAACGCTCGAAGTTATGCAGTCTAGGAGTTTAACTTATTTATTAGTTCTTATGTGTTGTCAGTTTCTCTTTTTCTACAAAGTGCATATTTACACAAAAGTAATTTAAATATGTTATATTAGAACTCAGACCACACAATTGTAGTCAATTGTGTGGCCTAACTTCTCAATCTATAAATTTCTATAAAAAATATCATAATTAGTTGATAAACACACGGCTCTGACTGCATTATTATTTGATATCGTATGTAAATATACTATGTTACCAAATTACTATACCTGCAGATCCATTGAATATTTTACATCTAAATGTGTTATACTATCTTCATTTTATTTCTTCATTAGTATTTCAATAAGATTTGTCGGCGACCTATCGAAATATACTGTCTGCTAGATTCCATAAATAAATTGTCCCCAAGCTTTTCGTTTTACTCACATGCATA